>OMKY01219407.1:0-17309 GCA_900302395.1 Bregmaceros cantori | reverse complement strand
CAAGGAACGAAAACGAAAACCGGAAATGAAAAAAGATGTATTCAAATGTTCCGGAACACAAACGGAACATTATGAAATCCACAAAACCTTTTTCTGTTCCCTATATACTTGAACATTTCCTATGTCTGGGAGACTATTTCCGGTTGTGCATCCATCCAACTTTCACTGTCAGTCATCAAGCCCCATGCATCTGGTGCTCCATCATGTGGACAGACGAGGAAGTGAATGTAAAGGTGTTTTAAACCCCCTTTTAATGTTAATACAGTTAAGTTTGAAAGTCCACCAAATATAACTATATCTAAACTTAATATTGCACAATATGAGGAACTTTAAGAACGAACGGAATTTTTGTGTTCCGAACCGGTTCATATTTTGGTGGCGGAACGGTTCCGAGAACGAAAACGTTAAACAGAGACCTGCCTGAACCGTTCGGAACGGAACGCTTCAAAAATAATTCCGTTTTTAAGCCCTGCCTCTGAATGCAAATAGAACCTTGCAACGGCACAAAAGAGCAGAAGCAATAAGCACCTCTGAGGATTCCATCTGCTCCTCACGGGTCTGTTATCGGCTCCGAAAGATAATGGAAGCGTAGGACATGATCACCGCTGCATCCATCGAAGCTGATTACAGGCCGACACAAAGACTGAGAACAATAAAGTTTAGCTTGTTTACAAACTGTGCACGACCGCCACAGCCGGCCTGTGCCAAACCAGCACATGGTGGCGTCAGTTTCACTTAGGCAGCTGACGGGAAATGTGGGGTTTACTTTAGTAGGAAGTTTAGTAGTTGCCAGTCATGTAAATGCCCTTTGGAACACTGCCCCAGCCAGTGAAATGTGTCTGTGAAAGTGACCATGAGGAGACATCGGGTTCAGCAAACCGCAAACTTTTAAGGGCTGGTTAAGAGCGGCAGACATTTTGGGGGTCGCATTGCGGTATTTGCCGCATAAGGTATTTGCAAAAGTCCTTTTGTTATTATCTATTATTGATTTATCCAAGGCAGGTGGCTGCCATCTGCTGGTGATTGATAACATGCATTTGGCTTCTCATTTACCACATTATGTACCAAAATGTCTGTCACCCCCCCGAGGTCTGATGTCACCATGCACAAGCCCTATTCAAAATATTAAAAATTTAAAAAACATGCTGGTATTTATATCCCAGAAACGCATAGTGTAGGGGATTTTAATGGGTTTTGCATGCGCTGTCGCCGTGTCCGCCGCGTCGCATAGATCCTTCGTCTTAACGCGATAATGTTTCAACGGATGGATCTAGGGTAGGTTCACGTTCATGGTGTGTTAAAATATTAGTGTACAATTTTGAACTTTTGGAATATGGTGACAGCCCCAGGATAGACGGTGTCCGTACACCGTGTCCACATGTTCGTCTTTATTTAGGTTAGCCATGGCCGTGCCCGAATTATTATTTTTACGGCTGCCCTTCTTTGTAGAGCAGCCAAAAAGTTGTCCGGAGACGTACTGCTCTGCTCCACCACTTTATGGTGTAGTCTCTTTGCCGACGAAGTGACCGTGGAACTAACAGCGCAAAAGCGCCGATCTCAAAGTTGCGAGAGGAAGCAGAGAACTGGGCCGCTGGGTGAACTCGGGTGATATACACCTCTTCTGGGTCACAGGTGACGTCTTTGGTATAAACACTCGAATGCGCATGCGCGGAAGGGGATATTCAGTGCCTTAAACACCGCCCTCTGGCGGACTGTGGGGATGAAATAGAATTGCTGTTTTATAGCGTTGAAGCGTGAGGAAACCCTTTTTCCGTTCGTTATTTCCCAAGGTGGCTTAAATAGGAAGTTTGAATGTTTTGATTTTTCTTTTTTTTTGCCTTGTTTCCCCAGCCGTGTGGAGTGGGTGTGGCTACACTGGACTGAGTACCTGAAGGCATACGAGGACTTCCTGATGTGGCTGGCCAAGCTTCGTGCTCGCCTGGCGGTGGGACCGGATCTCCAGACCGGGCCCAGAGAGAAGCTGTGGCAGGCTGACGCCCAGCGGGTGGCTCTCAGCGACGTGCACGCTCAGGTAGGCTTGAGGCTGATATGCCCTCATTTGATTGTGATCAGGGCTTGAAAACGAAATTATTTTTAAAACGTTCCATTCCGAACCGTTCAGGCAGTCCTATGTTTAACGTTTTTGTTATCATAACCGTTCCGCCACCAAAATATCGGTCCTGAACCGGTTTGGAACGCAAAAATTTGGTTCGTTCTTAAAATTCCTTATATTGTGCAATGTTATGTTCAGATATAGTTAATACAAAATATATTTGGTGGTCTTCAAACTTCAGTGCATCTGTATTAACGTGAAACCGGGTTTAAAACAACATTACTTTCGCTTCCTCGTCTGTCCACAACCATGGAGCCCCAGATTCATGGGGCTTGATAAATGACAGTGAACGTTGGATGCACAACCCGAAATAAGTCTCCAACAAACACTTTCTTCTGATGAAATATGAAAGTCTGAAGTTTCCTTTGCCATGTGTTTTGTTGACGCGTACACAAAACTTAACTTTGTATGGGTCTTTGAAAAAACTCATGTTGAAAAAAAAACACTGGCACTGGAACATACAACAAGTACATACAACAACATACAAATTTGAAAATGGCTGGCACTGAATGGGTTAACTGTATGCAGCAGCAGCAGCAATCGTTTGTATAGTAACTATTGAATACCTTTGTATAGTAACTATTGAATACCTTTGTATAGTAACTGTTGAATACCTTTGTATAGTAACTGTTGAATACCTTTGTATAGTGACTATTGAATACCTTTGTAGAGTGCATAGTGACTATTGAATACCTTTGTAGAGTGTATAGTAACTATTGAATACCTTTGTAGAGTGTATAGTAACTATTGAATACCTTTGTAGAGTAACTGTCGAATACCTAAGGTTTTCATTGTCACACATCCAGGCGCCACTCCTCGAGCGTCTGTCTGAGGAGGCGTCCACGCTGTACGGACGCACCGCTGACCCCAGCCTGGAGCCTGCTGCCCTGGAAGAGCTGCAGCAGGACTACCAAGATGCCCGCAACACTGCTGAGGTGACGCAGAGAGCAGTTACATTAGCAGAGGTTCTGCGTTTTGGTTGATTACTGAAATATTTCATAGCTCCAGCCCTCGTAACATCGTCTTCAAGAGGATGTACGAGAACCTAATTAGAACATAATTATGACTTTATAATAATAGTATTAATTATAATGATGCCAATCACAGCTGCTGCCATGTAAGATTCCATTAGGAGCAAGCAGGTATGTTTGTTTTTGTATGAGTTCTGTGAGCTTATGCACTCATTAAAACACTAGCACTGTAGAAATTGTTATATTATGGGAAAATGTTGTTCAACATTTCTATACTAGGTTATGTTTTTAGCCGTGTTGGTTTGTCCCCTTGATAACTGAAAACATTGTGCACAGATCTGGATGAAATTTTGCAGAGTTGTTGGAAATGACCATAGAAAGCAGTGATTACATTTTGGTTAATTTCTGTAGCCTATAAGTAACATAATCATACTTATTCACCAACTTACCGATAGATCGCTGTACGGTCACGTGACTAGACTTCCGGTCCGGGCCGCTGGGAAATGTAGTTTGCATGTTCGCCGGTGGCGTCAATTGCAATCACGCTACTCTACGAACGCTTGCATTGATAATGGGTTGCCACGCATACTGCTAGCACTAACAGTACTATGTTTTTGTACCACTACGCCGCAGGTTTGCAATCTCTGAGTGCTTCTAGTCAAGTTATTTTCTCAGTGAAGAACATTTTTCTCACTTTATTGATAGTGTTAGTGTGAAACTGGGATGAGACAGCGGCGACGAGCAGATGTGCAGCATATGACCGTGAGGGAAAGTGATCTCACGGAGCTGCGTGTGCTGTGATCCATGCCACAGCAACAAGAGTATGAATGTGGCTGCCTTGGTGCAGCGGTATTTAACCCGCTGCGACATGGGGCCTGCCCCAGCCAATCAAAAGTTTTAGTCTACAATAATACAACTGTTTAATTCCTTAAACAATAATCTATGTTCTATGTTTTATTCCACAAATTCCCCCATCGATGACTCCAACCTATTCTCCTAGAGCTCCTAAAGAACCCCCGTGAAGCATTTACAACGGCAGCACAGGACTTAATTAAAGGATTAAATTAGATTTGCATGTCATTTATTGCCTATAGCCCCCTAGACATCCATAGTCTCCACAAATCATTTCTACTGGAATCAAAGAGCTCTTTTTCCGGCACACTGCACTAAGTATTTTACATCAAGAGAAAATCATTGCACTGCCGAAAATTATGCCGAGATGTTTGACTCCCTATACCACAGTTAAACCTGTTGCCAATTTCCATATTTCTGCAAATATCATAGACTCATCAAAAAGCTTTGTCATGTCAGTGAGTAATCAATAATAAATTACCCAAACGATTTGTATTTACTGCAACGGCTCTCAAACAATGGTATGCATACCACCAGTGTATGCAAGCCACGTTCTGGTGGTACGCGGGATTACATAAAAAAAGCAACAACAAAAAAACAGCTCCGGGTTCCTGCAACAGCGGGTAGGTACTTCAGTAGAAAATCAGTTTGTGAGCTGTGATTTGGAGTCGGATTTATTTTCTTAAATAATTTGCTAACTGCATTTGTTGAAATAACATTCTTCATAAAATATAAAATAAAAGAAAAATATATCCAACTTATAGATATATACTTCATATAACTTATACAGATATTTCTGTTGAAAATTGGTTACTAGAGGAGTATGGAAATGTTTTGGAGTTTGGTGGGACTAGCGGCGTGGTGGCGTGACAACCAAACTTCGCCCACGTCTCGCATAGCCCATAAAAACTCCGCCCACATCTGGCGCAGCCCGTACAAACTCCCCCCACGTCCGCGCTGATTGGTCGATTGATTCCGCACCGATGGCGACTTGGATTTTCAGACGCAGACCCAATGCAAGCATCTAACGATGGACAATGCGTTGGTTCTGGCTCGCCAGGCTACACCCATACGCATTCAGACACAACTTGTATTGTCCAACTTTATCCAACTTTATCCACAGTCACTACAGCCAGTGTGTGGCAGTATGGTGGTTGACAAAAGTGGAAATGTCAGTTAATTCTTCTCATAGAGTACCCCATTCTCCAAAAGCCTTGATGAAAGTAATCATTGTGCTAATGTCTTAATGGTTATACACATTTCCTGTGTGTCTTAAGTGTTTGTGATGTCGTTTAATTATGCTAGCCAGTCGTATTAGCATAACTGTCAACTGTCAGAGCTAATTGCTAGTGTGAATGGTGTTGATTGCTATCTTTACTTTTTATTTTTTTCAGTGCATTGGGCTTTTTTTTATTTCTCTTTCCCACGCCTTCCCTTTTCCATCTGTCACTTCTCTACATCCTTTTTTCCTCACTCAACTGTGCTAAAAAAAACCTATTTGAAGTCAGATTATTTTGTTTGGTGGAAGTAATGAAATCTGTCTAGATTGGGGAAAGGAATGAAGACTGAATCATCTCACTTGCTTCTGTGAAGTTCATTTCAGGACCGGAATTCAACAAGAAGGCAGGAATGAACTTGTTCACTGCTTATATACACAGACCAGGGAACTGAGCTGGAACATGATGTCACAATGCAACTGTGAGCCAGCCCTCTATGACTCATTAGCCCCGTTTACATGGTACCAAAAAGCCTAAATATAATCCGCTTATAGGTGGATCCGCTTCAAAAGTGCTCATGTAAACACCACCTCAAGTGGATCGGAATACATTTAGGCCAGTCAGTGATCCGGCATAAATGTGCCGATGTGCCGGATACTGAACGTGTCTGTCTGCGTATGTCCAGGAGCGCCTGGCTCTGCTCCAGAAGATCGCTGAGGAACATCAGACCTACCTCGGGTGTCTCCAGCAGTTCAACATCTGGATCCTGACCAAGAGTTCTGAACTCACAGCCCTGCTTGGAGAAGACCGTCCTCCTCAGGACAAGATACAGGCTCTGAAGGTATGCATCTATTCATTTATTTCAACAGACATTAATCAACATGTCAATCGCATGTAAATGATAGTTAGCCAAAGGCAAATTTTTATCTGTAGACCCTGGGCAGGTCAAAAGTTGAGAACAATAAAAACATTCATACAAAACTTTGAAAAAACAGCAACAATTTAAAAAGCAAGCAAACACAACAACAAGTCAAGTGAGGCGATCAGTTGTATGAATGAAAATAATGAGATCAATGACTACTAGCGAGACAAGCCAGAACCAACTAATCATCCACGCATCACATGCGACAACAACGAACATTGGGTCTGGTGTCGAGGGAATCCATCAAATCAGATTATCGGGTGTTTGACAACCAGCCAATCAGAGCCACGTTGAGGCGGTTCTCTCTCTGAGACGAGATATGAGCGGAGTTTGGAACCTTATGTGACCAAGAAGCGCTGTCGTCACTTGCTCCACCTACTGTGCTGTGATTGGATAAGTTTGATTTTTAAAAAATAATACTCACCCCTCCACCACACCCTTTTTCGATACGCTCAATACCAGACCCAACATTCGCGCTAGTCGCATGCGTTGACTGGTCGATTAGTTGGTTCTGACTTGGCTTGGGTTTTGTTCAGCCATTTTTTTAAGGTTGAATTTGAAATTTGGATTTTTTATATCTATAGAAATACTGGATGGATATGACTACTTTTTTTGTAAAATTATTTACAATCTGGTAGGCATGGTGTAAAAAAAAAAACGATATACAATAAAATACATGTTTGCTGTTCAGTCCATTAGTCCTATTCGTTCATTGTAGATAAAGCCTATACAAAACAATGAACTAGCATTGGCCACTAGAGGGCAGCATATGTAGTCACTTGACGTTGCGCACACAAGTGTGGAGAGGTCTTTTGGTACATGGTATACCTTTACCATATACTATTAGTTGTGTTCTAAATTGGGCTTGTTTTGGCCATCGATTTAATGATTAATGACGATTAATCGATTTGATCTGTTAATTTTGCCTTTGAAAATCGGAACGATTTCTAACCAGAGACCTTATTAATATTTCAATCTTTTTGATGTTTTTCATTGTGTACTAACATTTCCATTTTAGTATCGGCATGAAAGATCCTACTGTTCTGCTTATAACATTGGGTTTTCACCCAAGGCTTAAGAATGTTGATCCAACTGAATGGGCGGGGCCATCACACCAGGAATGGAGACTGGCATTGGGAACAACATACATTAAACACCTTAGAGCGGACAATGGACCATACAAGGGAACAATTAATTGGCAGTGATTAATCGATTATCAAGTTGGTCGATGAATTCAATAATCGATTATCATCGATTAACCTCTAGTTCTAAATAAATGAAATGGTTGTCCTTCAGTGGCAGTACACAAAGCAAAATCTATCCTTGGCCAGGAAGGCCATAAATTGGCCAAGGAATTTATTTTAATGCCCTCAGGGCGGCGTCATTATGCCCACCTGAGGAAGACCAACTGCTTCTCCAACTCCTTTTATACCATCAGTTATCAGGCTGCTAAACAGCAAATCCGATGAGTAGGGGAGGTCAGCCCAGTGTGAATGCATTGCTGTCTGCACATTTTCTTTTGTGTTTTTGTTGGTTTGTCTTTTTGTCTTTTATGCACTGAAAGCTGCAAACTGAATTGCCCTCATGGGATAAATAAAGTCTTCTCTACTCTACTCTACTCTACTCTACTTCAGGCTGTGGAGTTCAGCGTGCTAGCAGAGGAGAAGACCTTCCAGCACTTGGAGCAGCTGGCTCAGTCTGTGCAGAGCCACTCCTCACCTGCTGGATCCTTGCAGGTAAACATCTGGAGTGCCCAGGTGCACAGTGAATAGGAATCTTTCTCAGGAGCGAGAAGGAAGCACAGAAAATGCAAAAATGGCATAAAGGAACATTACTGAATGGATGGAAAGAATAGAAACATGCGGAGGACTGGATATAATGAGGACTGGATATAATGAATAGTGGGCAGGAAGGATGGGGAAATACATAAAGGGCCGTGGTTAGGGCCGTGGTTAGGGCCATGGTTAGGGTCGTGGTAAGGGTTAGGGTCGTGGATAGGGTTAGAATTAAAGTTAACACATAATCTCGCTATGATGAAATTACTTTGTATGTATCCTGGGGGGCCGCGGTGGCAGAGTGGTTATAGAGTGCGGCCACCGGACCATAGGTTGAGCTGTGCCACGTGTTCTGATCCCCTCCCGGCTTTTCTGCAATGTCTCTCCCCGGTTCATTATCCCAGTTTCCGTTTTTTTGTTATTTTTTGGCCGCAAGCGCCGTTTTTCATTCTTTTATTGAGAGATAGTGACAGGATTAAATCGGAAACTGTGATGAAGAGTCGGGGAGAGACATTGCAGAAAAGCCGTACAGGGGATTTGAACCTGCTGCACTGCTCGACCTATGGTCTGGGGGACGCGCTCTCTAACTGTTCGGCCATCGCGCCCCTTCCACGTTCCTTCTTCTTGAACTGACTTTTGACTGCTCATTACCTATTGAGAGTTGTTTCATGCCCAACTAAAATTCCCTGTGTGTACTGCTGTCATGTATATGCAATATGGTAGATTCAAATGAATCTTGAATATTGCCTGTATGAATCTGATTGTTATTCTAAGGTATCGGAGGAGCTCCAGGAGGTGCGTGATGCCTGGCTGGCTCTAAGACTGGGGCTCCAGGTGGCAGGCGAGGAGACCCGCTCCCAGCTGGACAGCTTCAGCCAGTACAGGGACAGACAGCAGAGACTGGGACAGGACATCCAGAAGCTGAGGATCCTGCTGCAAGAGCTGGGAGACCAGCTGGAGCCCTGCCCCCTGGGTCAGTCTTAAGGCCCATTTATACCCTACGTTGATAACGGAAACGGTCGCTTTCATCCGGTAGTTTAATCCGTCAGTTAGTCCGTAGGTCAACCGCTCAGCAATCTGTTGAGCTCCGGGCGCAACGGAACAATATCACAAGAAACATGTGGGGGCAGTAGAGAGTCGCAACGTTTTGCATTCTCTGTCACGACTCCACCGCGCCCTAGGGGATTTCTTATGTACGTCCGTATTAGCCTGGCGAGCCAGAACCAATGCATTGCACATCGCTAGACCCCTCTACTGGCTGGGAAAATCGCTGTCGGTACGTAAGCAATCAACCAATCAGCGTGGACGTGGGGGGTTTGTACGGGCTGCGCAAGACTTGGGCGGAGTTTGTACGGGCTATGCGAGACGTGGACCGAGTTTGGTGGTCATGCCTCCACGCCGCTTGTCCCACCCACTGCGCTGTAACTGGATAACATGATTTGATTGACACGTTTTCCCAGACCCAATGCAAGTGTCTAGCGGTGTGCGATGCGTGGACGATGCGTTGGTTCTGGCTTGCCAGGCTACATCCGTATACCGGACTGACGTATAAACACAAACTCCAGTAGCAACGGCTGGAACACATTCCACCCGTCTCCATCGGGTATAACGAGGGCTTTAGGCTGTGTTCCAACTCGCATACTTTGAACAGTGCACTGTACTTTGTGAACTCCATGGACAGTGTGCAAATTTTCAGCAGAGAAGTGCCGTTCCAAATTGAATATTCAAAAGTTGAATATTTCAACAAGTTGATTGGAATAAGTTTCAGTTCATACTCAACATATACAGACTTAGATAAATACAAGACAACGTGGTACAGCACCATGACATAACATATGACAAAGACAGTGTAATCTAAAAGTCAATGTATTTTCCTCCGTTAAAGGAGTTTTCACATTGAAAACCTTTTATCTGATTTTATTACTTAAATGTATGTCTATTATCTGTAGGGAGCTGTTCATCTAGCCAAGATTGAGACTGATTGAAAATCTCAATCTCCTCTTTCCTCCAGTCCTCTGTTAAAGGAGTACTGTTAATCAAAACGAACTAACATCAACAACAAAAAATCCAAAGCAGTAGTTATTTCTTCAACTAGGCCGAGATTGAGATTGAGTGAAAATTTCAATCTCCTCTTTTCTCCAGTCCTCTGTTAAAGGAGTTCTGTCAAAACAAATCAACATTAACGATAACTAATCAAAAACTACAGATAATTTTTTCAACTAGGCCGAAATCAAGACTGACTGAAAGTCTTGATCTCCTTTTTCTTCTTTCTTCTCTCTTCTTTCCAGTCCTCCGTTAAAGGAGTTCTGTAACAAACCCCAAATTACTTTCCTTAACTGGGAAATCAAGTTTGAAAGGTAGTTAGGTAAAGAGCTGCTATATTCCTTAAATCTAATTCTAAAAATGTAATCACTTTTGTGAATCGCCTTGAGGCAGCTTCGGCTGTGATTTTGGCGCTATATAAAAATCTGTTGAGTTGAGTTGAGCCGGCAGCAGGAAAGTGAATATAGTTATTAGTTAAACTATCTGCGTATCAGGGCTTTGAACCAATATTTTTCCCAATAAGTTTGTTCCGAACAGAAACAGAATTATAACGTTTCTGGTTATCAGTTCCACCAATAAATTGATGTTCCCGAACTGGTTAGAACAAAAAAAATATTGTTCCCGGAACGATTCATTTCGTTCCTGTAAGCTTGGCACCAGTTGTTAATAGCTATGTGGTAGGTGCTGTTTTTGAAACAAGATGAGCTTTTAATGCTTCTCATTCTCACACTAAGGCGATCGAACTTAAGTCTGAACAAAATTCATTCAAATCACATTTTTTAAGTCAACCTTTGTTGCAATATCAAAGTTGGTACTGACGTCTATACTAACAATGTACTTGTTTCCACCCTATCTCTAACAGCTGGTGGAGAGGTCAATAAAGAGGGCGGAGCAACAGGAGAAGACCACGCCCCTGATGAGGAGCAGCTAGTGGCTCGCTGGAGGAAGTACACGGTGAGGCTTCACATTCTCACGATTAGTCGATTCATCGGTTTGACGTTTTTTTTTTTCTTTTAGAAAAATGTTAAAATGTTAACGCCGACCTACAATTACAACAGATTAATCTTGTTAACTTCAAATCTAGTCAAACATTACAATTTATATCGTAATATTTAGATTTTTTTTAATTATATTTGATGTTTTTTTTCTTTTTCACCTTTTTTCCATCAGTTATGACCATTTAATATTTCATTTTTTCAAACCTGACATATTAATATCAAATTTACCTGGACCAATTGGAGTAATGTCAGCACAAAACTGGCGAAATGACAATGATTCAATTTCTTGGCGATTATCAATTATTACATCGTTGCCGATTAATTCTATAATCGATTAGTCATTGATTAATCGACTAATCGTTTCAGCCCTAATCAGACCATTTCTAGGTAGTATAATTTTTATTAGGGGGTCAGGTAAAAGAGAACCTACAACCACACACCACTAGGGCGGAAGCAGTGCCGTTATGCAAAGATTAGTGATCACCCAGCAGACAAAAAAAAAAAGGAAAACGACCACACACACCAAACTCACAGGGGGAGAAAGATCCTACTGTGACGAAACCAGCATCAAACAGTCTTTGATTTTATAAGTAGAATAAGAAGTAAAAAAAAGACACAATTAGTAGTATCCAATTACTCTATTTATCTTTGCACAACGACACCCATCTTCAAGAACTCAAGTAATGCAGCCTAATGCAAACACCATTACTTCCTAGCATAAGCAGCTGTTTTTGTACTTTCTAGTTTTGAAAATACTTTTGAGTACATTTCAAGAGGCTACTTTTTACTTGGACTTGGTAGTCAGTTGGCGTGTCGAGCGTGCGCATGCGCAGGTACAACGTCTGCGCCACGTTTGCTGCTAGCCATGCACACATTAGCAAACGTAACTGTTAAAGATCAATGCAAGATGTCACCATATCAGAGACTGGGGCAGTGAGGTCCTGCCATTTAAGGAAGATGAGACGTCTGACTAGTAGTGTGCAAGTTGAGGCCATTTTGATGCTCCACACGGCAGCTTGTGGAGAGAGCGGTTAATGGGGAGAGCACATCTATCCTCCAGGCATATAGACTCGGTGTCAAGAGTTTGGCAAACAGTGCTGGATTTGGAAAATGGAGCAGTGCCAGACAGAAATAGAACTCATTGGACAGATGCTTATTGGAGGAGATGCATTGCTGAGAGACAGTTGTACACAACACCAGCCTGGTAATTTAACCATCTCGCTTGCTTTAACCCGCTCTTTCTCATGTGACAACACAAAAATGTGCACGTCCATGCGTTCAATATTTCCACATTGTATGCCATGTAAATAGACCGTTGGTTTGTCTGTCAGCAGGATAACTGAAAAAGTTATGCACGGATCTGGATGAATTTTTGTACAGTTGTTGAAAATGACAAACGGAACAAATGTTGGTGCTTTTCTCTAGCCTGTAACTAACACAGCTCAGACAGTGTAGTGGTTAGCCCTACAGTCTGCCAAGCTGGAGACCCGGGTTCGCGTCCCCCCTACGGCAGATCGTGAAAATATTTATTTCTCTGACTATAATCGCGCGTAGCACCAAAAGCGTGCTCGTGTATCACTGGTGACAAGTGATTACATTTTGGTGCATTTCTGTAGCCGATAAGTAACATAATAGTGTCTAGATGTTTTGGCATCAGGTTTGCACTCTCTGAGTGCTTCTAGTGTCATAATCGATGAGCCAATTCATCGTTGCACCCCTTCATTTTCACTTTTTTTCCGACACAAGAGACGTTTTCCCTTTTTTTTGTTATTGACAAAGTGGAAACGTGAAAGTGAGAGAGTGGGGAACGCAGACCTGCAGCACACACGGCAGAAGCAAACTGCCACAGCCACACAAACATATATGTGCTGGATTCAGCGGTCTAACCAACTGCGCCACAGAGTCAGCTTCTTGACTAATAAAGTATAACTAATGAACAAGGCAATAACTTTCAAACAGAAACTCGTTGCACTTATTAAATCATGCATTCATAGCCTGAAAGCTCTGCGACTCCTCATCAGACACCTGAGGAAAGTGGTTTCTGAACACAATGGAGCAGTCTGAATGACATTTCTGGAAAGTGAGGCATGCTGACCTCTGACCTCAGTGAGCTTTTCTCAAGGCAAACTTTTCAAGTATCTGAGTAGAATTTGGTGTTAATCTGATGAGCAAATTGAAGGACTTCAACCACTTCAAATCGCATTACCGGGCTGCATGATTTTGCTCCAAACAAAAATTGTGGTTTTTGTTTAGTTCATCAGGTAGTAGGTAGGTAGAAGAGCTGCAACCGATTAATCGGTGTTAGTCGCTTATTGAAATAATCGCCAACTAATTTGATAATCAAGTATCGGCAGTGATTAATAGTTTCCTTGTTTGGCTCAGGTTCCGCTCAAACATGTTTAACACTTGTTGTTCCCAATGCCAGTCTCCATTCCCAGTGTCATGGTCCTAATACAATAAAGACAACACGTACGTTTCGGTGAAAACCTAATATGTTAGAACTTAGCACGGAAGAGTAGGATCTTGTAAATGTTAGCAATGACTGGAGATAGTGAAACAGAAAAATGTTAATATTAATTATTATTATTAATAATAATAATTATTAATAATTATTATATTAATTATTTATATGTTTATATTAATACTGGAAACTTCTAATACTAATTCACGCTAATAATCGATCCAATTTTAATTAAAAAAAATGAACTGATTAAACGTCAGTAAAAATGGGCGATTAATCGATGATCAAAATAATCGTTAGTTGCAGCCCTAGTGGATAGCTAATAGAAAAATCTAACTGCAGTTTATTAGTAAAAATTAACATAAAAGTGAGCCGGTCTCATTTGCGTTATTTAAAGCGACGCACAGCTTTCATTCAATGACTATATGACAAAGCGTTTACACGCGGTTTACCAACTATTGCAATTTCTCATTCAGCCTTATTGCATAACATGTAATGTGACAAAAATGTTTCTTGTCTGGTCTTGAAGAAAGACCCTATAGTTCAAGAAAGCAGCGGCCACTGTGACTACAAACCATTTTATAATCCAGGGTTCCCGCACGGTCTTTAAAGTATGAAATGAATGTAAATTTAGTCTTGAAGAAACTTGAAGGAGCCCTGATATTCCATATGCGCTATTTTTTACCACATTTAAACATTTGTTGGCATTCTAGCTCCAAAACTATTTAAAAAAAGAAGTGATGTATTATCGGGTACATGGCAGTTATCTGCTTTGCCCAATCTTTAAAATGGGTTTTCGGTATCGGGCAGTTACAAATTGATTATTCCTTATTAGGTTGGATTATTCCGAGTTTTTTTCCATTTTGTATTGTCATAATTGCTACATTTTCCTCGGTTTACCTGAGTAAATAATAACATTTTAAAACAATTAAACAAGAATGCTATGCAAGAACACATTTCTTTTGGTTGTTGGATTTTTGGATTGGCAAATGATTCAGTAGCTCCA
Organism: Bregmaceros cantori; assembly: GCA_900302395.1. NCBI lineage: Eukaryota > Metazoa > Chordata > Actinopteri > Gadiformes > Bregmacerotidae > Bregmaceros > Bregmaceros cantori. The sequence goes on along the minus strand of OMKY01219407.1, from coordinate 2,951 downwards.
GCTGTAGATTACATGTATAACCTTGGATGTGACAATGGGTGAGATCCCACTACAGATAGGAAATATATGAGCTGTTGAAGAGAAAAATGTGTTGTATTTACCTGGAGTTATTAATACTATATATAGGAAATATATGAGCTATTGAAGAGAAAAATGTGTTGTATTTACCTGGAGTTATTAATACTATATATAGGAAATATATGAGCTATTGAAGAGGAAAAATGTGTTGTATTTACCTGGAGTTATTAATACTATATATAGGAAATATATGAGCTATTGAAGAGGAAAAATGTGTTGTATTTACCTGGAGTTATTAATACTATATATAGGAAATATATGAGCTATTGAAGAGGAAAAATGTGTTGTATTTACCTGGAGTTATTAATACTATATATAGGAAATATATGAGCTATTGAAGAGAAAAATGTGTCTTGGTGGAGCTATATTTACCTGGAGTTATTAATGGACCCTCAGAGAACGGAGCAGTGGCCTGGCGAGCCAGAACAAACGCATCGTCCGCACATCGCTAGACACTTGCATTGGGTCTGATAAAACCAGGGTCGGAAAATGTAAAAAAGTGTCAATCTAATCGTGTTATCCCATGACAGCGCAGTAGGTGGGACAAGCGGCGTGGAGGCATGACAACTAAATTCCGCCCACGTCTCGCGTAGCCCATACAAACTCCGCCCACATCTTGTGTATCCAGTACAAACTCCCCCCACTTCTGCGCCGTTTGGCCGATTTTGAATCCGTACCGTCGGCGAGCCTGATTTTTTTTCCAGCCCCGATGCAAGCATCTAGCGATGTGTGATGCGTGGACGATGCGTTGGTTCTGGCTCGCCAGGCTAATACACAAATGTTTAATTTCTATATATCGCCCAGATCTGTATGGAACCTTTCTTCAATGTAAATAATGATGTTGGTGGAGCTCATATTGGATGATATATATTGGTGACTGACTATAATATTTTCTAGGCCTACTGGGATGGCGATCAATTGATATGTACTTGAATAACTTCAAGTTTGGGATCTGCAAAAAAGCAAGAACATAATGACTAATTTGTGTGATTCCATTGAGACAGAGACTGGTTGTGAGTGTTTGTGAGTGCGAGTGAGTGTCGCTGTAGAACTGACAATAGACAATTAAACGACTATTGTTTCACTATTCTTTGATTGCAATGTGAAGCATGTCACTCGGTGACACTGGTTGCTATGGTGACTGACGATGCCTCTACAGCGGTGGGCAGTGAGCAGTGGAGCATTGAAAATTCATGAGCTTTTTTGAGTTTCTCTGTCTGGACTATTCCCTTAATTATTAATGACTATGTCAATTATATCACTTTCATTATATCTGTATACATTATGTTGCTATTCTACTTAAAGAATTCCCTCAGATACAAAGTGCACAGAAAAAAAAAAAATCAGTGCATAAGAGAAGACATGTTTTGGTGATCTTAGTGGCAGTGCCCTGTAGCGCCTGCCAAAGGGAAGGTAGCCTGGCAAGCCAGAACAAATGAATCGTCCAAGCATCACAATTGACTAGAACGATCATTTGGTCTGGATTGAGCAGGCTCGGAAAAAAAAGTCAATCAAATGAAGCTATCAAATCACAGCGCAGTAGGCGTGACAAGTGGTATGGAGGCCCATATCTCGATTCGAACAAGCCTTGACGGGCGACGACAATCTTAAGCTTTCGTTATACTCTACGGAGACTGATGAAATGTGCCTGTCCGTTCCAGACGTTGCTCCCGCAGTTTGTGTTCATACCTCCATCCGTTTACGGATGTACATAAGAAATCCCCTAGAGGGCGGTGCTGAGTCAGTTAGAGCATGCAAAACGCTCGCGACTACTGCCCAAACGCGTTTCTTTGATATTCCTCCATTGCACCCGGAGCTCAACTGATTGATAAGCTCTTGACCTACGGACAAATTGACGGATGACACTACCTACGGAACCAGATGAAAGCTAGCCTGGCGAGCCAGAACCAGTGCATCGTCCACGCATCGCACATTGCTAGACGCTTGCTTGGGTCTGGTAAAACCAGGGTCGGAAAACATAAAAAAACATGTCAATCAAATCATGTTGTTAAGTCACAATACAGTAGGTGGGCCAAGCGGCGTGGAGACGTGACAACCAAACTCTGCCCATGTCTTGCGTAGCCCGTACAAACTTTCTCCCCACGTCCATGCTGATTGGTCAATTGATTCCGTACCGACGGTGAGCCTGATTTTCCCAGACCCAATGCAAATGTTGAGCGATGTGTGATGCGTAGATGATGTGTTGGATAGAAATGGGCCTCGACTCAGTCCTCTCGGCAGTCTCGGGTCTTTGGCTAAGAGTCACAGATTATTTTCTCACCCTTTCTGAGCACTCGCTGCAGCCAAAGTCTATGGAGTCTGGTGACCCAAACCAGACAGTGATGGATGGCTTTTTATGAATTAATATTTCTTTGTGACACATCCGTTGACATTTTTATTTTGACCAAGGCTGTTTTATTTCCAGCCACTGATGGAGGTGGTCTAGGTCACGGAGACACGGCTCCGTGTCTCCCATCTGTCATGTCATCTCACCTGTGCTGTGTGGCTGTCTCTCTTTGTTCACACTGTCCAGCCTGCACCTGGCATTTACTAGTCTCCTCAGCCACACACACACATACACACACACACACACACACACACACACACACATACACACACACACACACACACACATATATACACACACTCATACACACGCACAGGCACACACGCAGTCACACACGCACAGGCAGTCACACACGCACGGTCAGTCGCACACGCACAGTCACACACACAGACATGCACATAGTCATACACACACAGACACACACAGACACACACACACACAGACATGCACACACAGTCACACACACACATACACACACACGCAGTCACTTGGAAAAATGATGTGATCTAAGGATGAGAGGACCTTT
>OMKY01219406.1:0-10032 GCA_900302395.1 Bregmaceros cantori | reverse complement strand
TTATTAACGCCATTACATTTGCTTCCTCGTCTGTCCACAAGATGGAGCCCCAGATGCATGGGGCTTGATGACTGACAGAGAAAGTTGGATGGATGCACAACCGGAAATAGTCTCCCAGACATGGGAAATGTTAAAATATATAGAGAACAAAGAAAAACGTTTTAACCGGTTTGGTGGATTTCATAATGTTCCGGAACATTTGAATATATCTTTTTTGAATATATTCTTTTTTCGTAAAATTCCATGAATTTCCGTTCGTTTCCGGTTTTCGTTTTCGTTCCTTGAACCGGTTCGGAGCCCTGGTTGTAATGGAAACTGATAAAGTTACCTTATGTTCTACAATGTACGCATTTGAGGCCGTATAAGACAGCTAGCGGTATTCACTTATTGTAGATTTTGGCCTGGATGTGTAGCGGTATTCACTCTGACGTAAGAAGTTGTTTGTTGTTTCTAAACGCAGCCAAGCCTAGTGCTATACGATGTTACGCCAGGAAGGAACAAGGAAACAGCCGCATAATGAGGCGTGCTGCTGCGCACCACAGAATTTTACAAGAACTTGCACAACTTCCAAAAAACAGGCAACCTTTGACCGGGAATCATACAATAGCGGAGGCCGGAACCGGTTTCAGCACAGAAACCAGTTCTTCCGTGCTTGACGTACACGCATCGACGGGTTGATCGGCTGACCCCTATCGTCCCCCGTTACCGACCGGCAAGTCTGACTAATAGGTTTCGGAATTCCGCAGGCGTTTCCCGTCGTTACGAGGTGCGACGCAACGCGGCTGGCTCCACGTCGAGGATGTCACGCTGATGGTTGTCTGCGTGCATCTCCACCCTCCTCCTAAACAAGGAGCAGGCAGTATGGGGCTGTGAGCGCCGTGTGTGCACCATGTGTGTGTGAGCGAGCGATGCTGCTGGCATTGGTAGAAGTCGCTCATTGGTGCTGCCCAGTAGCTCAGTCGGTTAGGCAGAGCGCTGGAAAGCACACATATGCCTTAATGGCGCTGAGTCGGTGGTTCGAATCTCGCCACCGACGTATTTCCTGCATGTCTACCTCCCATCTTCACCTGTTTCCGCTAACCCTAATAAATAAAGCTTGGGAAAAAAAACAGCCTGAATGGGCTGGAAGAAACATTTTTAAAAAGTTGGTCATTGGCTGTGTCCGAAATCACTCCATACTCGCTGCATAGTGCACTACATTGTGGGTTGCCCCATTCTAGTGGCGTCTATGACCCCCGATAGAGATGGCACTTAAAGTATCCCACAAATACAGCACAAAATGTGTAATGGACGGACACTACACTATATCCCATAATGCTTTGAGGTTGCAATACATACGAAAATAAATTAAAAGAAATGTGAGAGCACCCATGACCAGTGGTGCCGTTTTAAAAAAATAACATATATTTTTTTTATTATTTTGATGATGTGAATTCTTGACGGCTATGATTTGCTATTCTTGTAAATGTTGAATGCATTTCATATTTATTAAAATAAATCACATTTAACCAAGTCAGTGTAAAATACTCCCAGCACAACACGTAGTGAGAAGGAAATAGTGAATGAATGAGTGAAGAAGTTAAATATAGGATTTATACATAAAGATACAGTTTCAGAACATTTCCATGTGATGATTTTTTTTAAAAATACAAAGTTAATTTGACTTTTAAAAGTGACAATGGTGTCTTGTAATCAGGTCACTTTCTGAGAAAGATTCTCTCCGACATGTTAGCTTATGACTGACGCATCCTATTGGAAAATGTCATCATTGAGAGACAAAGACAATGACATTAAAGCACGTATTATTATTTGATTCTAATAATATAATGAGATAGGTTTGACTTGACTCTAGTCAAGTCAAGTCACGTCAAGTCTCAAGTTCCAAGTCCAATTCAAGTCCTAAACGAGTCCAAGTCATGTGTCTCTTCTGGTAAAGTTGTGAATGAGTGAGCGATTTTTGTGGTCTTCTGTTTTGACGTCAGCTTCCAAGACACCTCTTTAGGACAAATGAACTGAGACTTTAAAGTGGCCAGCGTCAGAAAAGGATACAAGTGCACGTGCCCCTGTGCAGGCTCCGTGCCCGGCTAATTGCCCTGCCCGGGGTATTTCTCCTCAGCACTTACACATTAACCGCCATAGCCATGTTTAGTACACACCAACAAGGAAATTACACCGTTAACCTCACAGCCATGTTGAACACCCCATGTTGAAATTACTGACGGGTATCTGGCAGGCGGCTGAACGCACGCAGGTTGTTCAAAGCACCCAGGCACGGGAGCCCAGCAAGCTCTAGCAAGCACGAGCGTCTGTAAGAATGTTCAAACATACCCGCCAGACATATTTCTTCTTTTTTTTTCATTTCTTTTTTCACATTTCCTAAATACTTTGGTTAAGAGCACAGCATACACCGATAGAGTGGCTATTTGCAAAAACGGTGGAGAGAGGGGGGCTGTTAAGTACCTTTGAGAGTCACAGCCATTAGTGAAGGAAATGTTGCCCAATGCCGTTAAGCTAGCAGAAGATAGTCCATATTTCTTTTTTGAAGAGCTGAATACGTTTGAAACATCAGCACATGATGAAACTGTGTACATTTCAAGACTCCCGAACGTATAAATCCAGAAAACTGAGAGGCTTTGAATATGAATGAATGGAGCAAGGCAGAATGTAACACTTGAATACAGAGCTACACATTGCTGTCCTGACCAGTGTAATATTAACACATTGGGATAAATATTTACCGGATGTTTACTGATAAAAAAAAAAAAAGTTGTGTTTGGACAGCTGAGCGGGACAGCGACCAACATGTTTATTTTGCACAGGTGCAAATGAAATTTCCCCGAGAGGCTACTCCGCACAGCGTACATCACATCCCCGACAGACACTAACATTCCGCAGCGTGAGTAAAGGCTGTGGGAAGTAGGGGTACGCTGTGTTCAGCAGCGATTCCCAGACAGAAAATCTTTTTTAACATGTTTATCACACCCAGTTAGGTTTCTGTCCATGTATCCTTAAAACCCGTCAACCTAGCTTTTCCTAACTAAAGAAATGTAGAACATTTTTAGCATGTACAAAATTGTACGCACAGCTCACAATTTACATTATGAGTTGTGTCATTTGTGAAGAAATATTATTTGGGGTTACCGTTAAAATGGTTGGCACAGAGAGGTTATGGACACAACAGCTAACGCGACCTCGTTCATGTTAACGGCGCTATGTCTACAGAGCGTCCACAGTGCCGCCAGTTCTGCTTCCGTCGTCAGCTTGTTCGCGATGTCTACCCCCGATCTCTTCAAACGAGTTACCGACTAATCCTATCCAATGAAAATGGAAAATGACACTGATGCGGGAGAAAAATAACTTTACCGCTGTGCTGGCTCTGTGGAACAGTCGGTAAGACACCCACATCCAGCACACGTATTGTGTCTGTGACTTAGTTCACAGGCACAGGCAACGTCGTAAGTTCTCGTTTCTTCGCTGACAATGGCTTCCCTTTCTCGTCATGTCCCTCACTAACCCTGTCAGTAAAATAAATCTTTAAAAAGGTTGTTGCTGAAAGACCTAATTCCACATTAGGATTTTATTCCGTTAATTCTGCCACTGTAGAAGATGTTTTCCATGGACCTGGATGGACACAGTACATCACCTAGCTAGCTCCTGGATGGACACAGTACATCACCTAGCTAGCTGCGAGGGAAGCCACTTACACCCTCGCCCACTCACATGTTGACATGTGGCGCCACGCCACCCACCCCACCCAATAAGCTGGCCCTCCCCGGCTTATGCTAACAAAAGACGATGTGGCGTCCTTACCGTTCGGATGGCTAATCCAGACTTAGCTTGTCCAAGTCATCTTCAGCTGACCTCCACAGGCAAGTGCCGGCTGGCTAAATCCTCCATCGCCAGAAGGGGCGACCGGGATCAGATGGTATGAAAGCAAAAAAAAAAAATGCGAAGTAGTGTAAATGATCCCCACTTTGTGGAGGGGTGTTGGGTGAAGTTCAAGGCAGTGAGGACTGTTGTTTTCACACCCGGTCCAGTGAGAAAAAGTATCCAACGTACGGCATCCACATCAGATTGTCCGATGGTCCTCTCTCTGTCTGCGTTATTCCACAACGTCAGGTGACACCTGCGAGTTCCGAGTGAAGAACCTCACACCATCACAGACGAGGATGCAGGCGAACAATCACTCACAGAGGAGCATCGTGGAGAGAGTTGATGCGATACGTAACGATCAAAAAGTCTGGCAACCGCTGCATCCATCCAAAAAATGGATATCCCTCGTCCTCCTCCGCTCTCACTTTCTCGTCTTCCCCCAAATGGAAAAAAAAAATCTCCCTGGCCGAGGAGAGAGGTTGAAGGTCACCCCCGCTGCGCTCCCAGACACCGCGCTCGTCCCCGGACTTCGGAAACCCCACAAGCACCTCTCTGTCACTTTTGGTCTCCTAAACTCTCTTCCAGACCTCCGTTCAACAAGATGCAACGAGTGTGTTTAGGAGCGTACAGTAAATCACTAAAGCATGTGGATCTGCTTACACCCACCTCACTCTCTATCTCTCACTCTCTCTCTCTGTCTGTCTCTGTCTGTATGTTTCTCTACCCCAGGAGCAGCAAAACATCACCAAAAGGGTCAGCCTCCCCCTCCCTCTCTCTCTCTCGCTCTCTCTCTCTCTTCTCACTGCTTATTCTGGGAACGTCCGTGCACGTTGCGACTGAAGCGCGAGGGAGCTCTTTGGATGGGACGGACGTGCGGTGTGACGGCACGGAAACGGGTTGTTTCTTACACCTCCTCCCCACCTCCTCCTCCCGCCTGTCTTGTCTCTCTCTCTCCCACACACTCCCTCGATCACTCCTCCGCCTCCTCCACTTCCATGGTTGTGTGGTGGTGCTGGCGGGATTAACGGTAACACGGTAATCTCTGCGAGCTCAGGCTCCACGGGATTCGCTAAAGGGATGCTTGGGCCTGAAAGAGGGCTTACGGCGGACCTTCTGCTGTTGTCAACGCCTTCCACCACTGTCCTTAGGTAGTTTGAGGTTCTCCTGAATCAGAGAGAACCTGTCCTTAGGTAGTTTGAGGTTCTCCTGAATCAGAGAGAACCTGTCCTTGGGTAGTTTGAGGTTCTCCTGAGCCATAGAAAGAAACTTTGGGTAGTTTGACGTTCTCCTGAATCATAGAGAGAACCTGTCCTTAGTTAGGTGAACCATAGAGGTAGTTTGAGGTTCTCCTAAGTAGTTTGAGGTTCCTCCTTAGCTAAGTGTGGTAGTTCTGAACCATCGAAAGAAGAAACCTTAGGTGATTTGAGGTTCTCCGGAACCATAGAGAGCACCTGTCCTTATATATATATATGTGAGGTTCTCCTGAGCCACAAGAGAACCTTTAGGTAGTAAGAGGTTCTCCGAACCATAGAGAGAATCTGCCCTTAGGTAGTTGAGATTCCCCTGGAGAACCATAGAGAGAACCATTCTGTCCTTAGGTATTTGAGGTTCTTCCGAGCCATAGAAAGAACCTTTCAGTGTTGAAGTTTGTCTTTTCTCTCTGAGCCTTTGTCAATGTGATGTGGATTTCTCTCTCCACAACACAAAAAGGCCAGCCCTGTACCCAACTTCTGTGAAGTGTGGCAAGGGACCAGTCCCCTCAAGATAAACGTCACAATCTCTGCTTATAAAATAATGTGAACCAGCATGTTCAGCAATGTTGTTCTGTTGGATTGATGGGTTGATTCCTGACTATTCACAAATGTAGTCGCACCATCGTTTGGGTTGTCTGCCTTGAGGGATTGGTGGATGGTAAATGACGCAGACGCATCGTTTTGTCAAAGTGATTTGGGAGAAATTTTGAATGACCATCGAGTCATTGTCACCCATCACATGATGTGGTGTTGGAAGGTTTTGATTTTTTGTTACTCAGTTTTGTTGTCAAATGTACGCATTCTACACTGTTCCAATTCAATGATTGTAAATTTAATAATATTATGACGTTGTGTATTGTAGATTTAGGCCATGATTTGTAAGATAATTTGTTCTTTCCACATGCTTCCAAGTCTGGTGCTATTTCATGTTTTACAGCAGCAGGATCTTTATTTGAGGCTGAGGTCAGCAATGTGTGATACTTGTCTTATTGGTTTGCCATAATTGTGAGACAGAGGGGTTGGTTGCTTCTGATCGGTGTGTCATGCAGTCTGTTTTGGATGCGTTCATTTCGAAGCCGACTTCAGTCGCATGTTTTGTTGGCTTGGACCTTTGCAAGTCATTATTTTCCTGGCCTTATATGCCAACAGGTGCAGGTGGCTACATGTCCATAACAACCAGCAAGCTACACGCACCGCAGCCGTGCTGCTTCTATCTTTTTATTGATATTTGAAAGCTTACCAGAAAAAAAATCCAGAAACAAATCCAGAAAGAAAATCAGATTTTTCTGATCAAATAAGACACAGCAGGAAACGCACGCGGACGTTCCATTCGGACCGTTTGTCAGCTTTATTCAGGATTAGCTGGAAAGGGTTGAAGAAGCGGAAGGGGACATGGGGCAAAGCTGTCGGCGAGGGGACGCGAACCCACAACTCTTCGCGTCATGGGGTCAGCCCTATGTTCCGAAATCCCTATCTTCAGAAAAGTCATGGGTCGTTTAGGGGTTAGGGTTGGAGTAGTGGTTAGAAAAGGGTTTAGGGTTAGGGTAGGGGCTAAGATTAGGGGTTTACCCCCAACCTTAGTCTAAACAACTACTATGTCTAAATGCCCCATAACTTTTCTGAACATAGGGATTTTGGAACATAGGGATCAAACCTGCGCCATTAGGTATTGTAGTGAACGGCGCAGTGCATTGTGGGCCTGCACTGTTGATCACTTGGCAGTCACCGTCACTCCCCAATAAATGGGACCTGAATGAAGCTTAGCAATGGGCTGAGCTCAGCTTGTTGTCGATCTGGTTCAGGTGCATTCCCCCAGCTCCTCCACGAGGGGGCACCCTCCCATTACAGTATGTTTGGTAGTGCACTCACTAGTGTGGCTCACTCCCACTTTTGTGGAAGTTGTTGTGCTCAATCCTTTCTGTTCACTGCATGGTTTGAAAAGTAAAACTTGTGTGGCCACTTGCGGGTTGCAATAACTTTATGCTTCGATATTAACTTGGGGTTCGCAAAATGTGGTCCCACAGGCCGCAAAGTTTGAGACCCCTCGTCCCTCCATTCTTAAACAGGGGTCCGAGGACCCCTAGGGGTCTGCAGGGACACCCCAGGGGATGCATGGAGGAATAAAAGTTTTAAACAGGGGTTCCCCAAAAATGTGAATGTGTTGATATATCCATTAATCACGTTGCAGCCTGCCACCACCTGGGTGCAGTATGTGAATTTTTCAAGTGAATTTTTAAAGAAATTTAAAAAAAAAATGGCAGAGGTTCATCGTTAACTACCACCAAGAGAAACCAACACATTTTACCAGCAATATACTGTGCATTTTTTCCTCAGTAGTCCAAATGTTACTGCCATATTATCGATTTCTAGCTACATAAAATTTGGCTATGTCCCTTTAAATGAAGTTACTTTAACCCAGTAAAAGGGGTCCTTGGGGTGCAAAAGAAGCTGTCTTAAGCCCAATTCACACTGCCATTGAATGACGTGGGGACCTCTGGTAATTCACAATGACCCCCTGACCTCTGTGTTATTTTGTCGTTCCGACAGGATCAGTAAAACCCTCTCTTTTGCTCAATTTAAAAGACATTATGATGCATGTGCCGTATTTTTGCTTGCCCACACGTGTACACACATACGCAGAATTCACTCTCACACACACATGCATGAGCGTCTATTAGAAAAGTTAAACAAATTCAGAATTCAAACCATTGTGGTGTTTCGCCGAATCACAGTAACTCTCAGTGTAATACTTCGCAAATCACTGACACCGCACATTCGCACGTCAAATGAAACTCAGACATCCTCTGCAATTACTCCGAATGACCAGGGGTCCAAAGGTAATAAAAGTCCAGTGCGAATTGGGCTTTAAACTGTAATGAGATGCACCAGCGCGGTGCATGCTGGTCTGACACCGTTGGTGTCTCAGCCTGCACCGGCGCGGCCCTTAAATAGAGTCCGAACAAACCTCGTCAATAGCTGAGTTCAGCTATTGCCGATGTGAGTTCCTCTATTCCCAGCTCCTCCACTAGGGGACAGCCTTTTGTTACAAAACTATAAAACGTTATTCAGTCTACTCAGTACAATATATACTAGGGTGTATTGAGAAGCCTAACTCACCAATGAATATCCTCCACAGAAACACCCTTGAATATGGCCCATGACGTAGCCATGCCACCGTAGTAGGACGAGCGTGCACGCCGCTAGGCATCTGTTTGTTTAGCTAATCCTTGATATGACTCTATGGGATTTAAAGCCGGGCCTGATATTTAATCCACACGGTGACTGGGTGGGTATCACCATCATCACCACATTGTACCGTCTTTTCATCAGGCACAGACCTCCAGGCCGTACAGGGAACACTGAATACACCACCGCGTCGTCTTTCAGACCCGTTCCTGTCCTGGTGGGTGAGGGGACGTGTAAGGGGGCACCTCTCGCCTCCAGGGACGTTGATCGCAAACAAAAGACCTGGGTAATCTGGGGTACGTTGCATCCGCTGTCCATAGCCTTAAAGGAACGGCATTAAAAATTCACACTAAAACTAGAAGCACTCAGAGATTGCCGGCCTGGGCCTAACCCTTAAAACGAACCCCTAAACCTCGTCTAACCTAAAATAAAATAACATTTTAAAAAAGTGCAATTTGCAGCTTGGTGACGTGATTCGAACTGGAAGTCTTGGACTATGCTACCGCTGCGCTACACAAGCTGAGGCAAAGCTGGGGAGCAGACAATCTTAAGTTGGCAGTGCATCATGTTTTTATTCGGAAACATCCGGAAACGTTCGGAAACAGCACCGCCGGTCAGAAATGGCATCGGCCGTTTGGGAGACTTAAATGAGACACGTCACTACGGAGAACGGGAATCGTTCGCCCGTTAATATCAAATCAAATCAAACTTTATTTATACGGCACTTTTCATGCAGAGCAATGTTACTTATAGGCTACAGAAATGTACCAAAATTGAATCACTTCCTTCTTTCGTCATTTCCTGTCGTCAACTCCTGCATAACTGTTGGTAAAGTGGTCGGAGCAACGAATCACGTCCAAATGTTCCCTTTTCAATTCCAGTATTTGAGACATTAGATGACGGAGGTTTGGCTACACAACATCAAATGTAGCAGTTTTTAGTTCAGTAGTTGGTGCGGGCTGGTAATGATGACGCCAATTGTACAGCTAGTCGCCAATGTGCAAGTAGACTAAGTGCCAATCTCAATTCTATTTTTCCCCCTCAGCGAGAATGGGAATTGGGGTGTTCCTACCCCTACACTTGAACGTGCAAAACGGAGGGCAAGAGGGCCTAGGGGTGAATTGAGATTGAACAACGTTACTATCGGCTTTCCGGACTCAACTGGAAAAAATATTTAACATCAGTAAATATACTGAAAATGAGTTTATATCAAAGTTAACGTAGAACGTGTCAAAATCTAATATTGATGATAGAGAATAGATATTTCCTAAGTGGCAATCTTTTTACTTTCCGAGGAACCGACAGGCGTGAATTCACTGTTGGGTGGCAAGACGCGATAGTGAGCTGACAAATACGCAGACTGAGCAATATTGAGGGCCAAGAAGTTGAGAGTGATGGATTTCTCTGACCTCCGTCGCTCTCCAGCGAGTTACTTTTAACATCGCTCACTGTGTGCGTGTGTGTCTCTGTGTGCGTGTGTGTCTCTGTGTGCGTGTGTGTCTCTGTGTGTGGTGTGTGTCTCTGTGTGTGGTGTGTGTCTCTGTGTGTGTGTGTGTCTCTGTGTGTGGTGTGTCTCTGTGTGTGGTGTGTCTCTGTGCGTGTGTGTCTCTGTGTGTGGTGTGTCTCTGTGTGTGGTGTGTCTCTGTGTGTGTGTGTGTGTGTGTGTGTGTATGTATGTGGTGTGGTGTTTGTGTTTTTAGTGTCTCCCTGACTTTGTGTG
>OMKY01219405.1:0-18414 GCA_900302395.1 Bregmaceros cantori | reverse complement strand
GGGCACTATATGGGGCGCACGCCATTTTGTAGGGGTGTCCGAATTCTCCATGTGCCCCATATAGGGCACTGAAACTATCCCACAATGCACCGCGAAATGTAGTGAGCATAAGATGTACCCTAGACGGAGAAATATAACCCATAATGCATTGCGAGACGCATTACACTAATTAAAACGTAGAAGAAGACGACACGCGCGCTCCAAAACTTTTATAAATGAAAATAATTATAAATGTGAGTATAATTTGATTTTCTGTGATAAAGTATAGATTTATTATTTAAAAAAAGCATGCGAATGCTACGGCCAATGCCGACAGGCAATGACGTCACTATGCTACAGCGGTGACGTAAGTTAACAGTGCCGATTCTAGTGTCCGAAATCTCGTCGCTGAGATTGAGTGGACTATATAGTCAGTGCCCTAGCTAGGGGCTAGGGGTTAGGGAGCGATTTCGGACACGGCCACTGATACACAGACACGCAGGTGCACAGCAAGGTTGTCGTTCTAAAAATAAACAGCTGAGTCTGCTGTCAACATGTTAGACCTATGTCGGACAGGAAGTGTCTCGGGAGCTCAAGTTTACCAGGTCACGCACACTGTTTACTTTACTTTGACTTGGTCAAGAGCTGCTGTGTGTGTATGTGTGTGTGTGAGTGAGTGTGTGTGTGTGTGTGAGAGAGCGAGTTGTGTGAGAGTGTTTTTAATGTGTCATTATCTATGTACATGTGTGTGTGTGTGTGTGTGTTGTAGAGAGCCAGTTGTGTGAGAGTGGTTTTAATGTGTCATTATCTATGTACATGTGTGTATGTGTGTGTGTGTGTGTGTGTGTGTGTGCGTGAGCGCGTAAACGTCTGCACGTGTGTGCTTGAGTATGCATGTGAGTGTGTATGACTTGTGTTCGTGTGTGCGCGCATGTGTGAGAGTTGGGAAAGTTATTTTAAAAGTAAACCCCATAGATTTTAGAAAGTTACTTTTCAATTGTAAACATATAACAATATATTGAAATCAGTCATATAATAACTTAATGAAATGTTAAAACTAACATATGGGCTGATCTCGCTAGTTAGATGATTAGTTGTTTTTTTTAAATGTGACTTCAATATCATAATTTTCAATTGATTTCACAATTGAATTTTAAATTCTTTCAATTACAAAATTTGTAATTGTTCAAAATACTACCTGGTCTTCTACCTTTATTCAGACATGACAAACATGCCCCCCTGCAAATATGTTGCATGTAATTGCAGTAAATATACAATATTTAATTTCATAGAAAAGTTTCCTTTGCTGAACATGGCACAAAGATCGAGATTGCTCAACCGAGACATGTTGGCGAGTAATGCTCTCTGTGGAGAAACCCACCATCACTAAGTTCCTCTTTGATCTTGGTGCAACTTTTGGCAGTGGAAATGGGTCTACTGTATACATTTTTGAAAAATGTGTATTTCCTTTTAGTATTGATTGGTGTTTTAGTATTGATTGTTGATGATGCTTTAATTTATAATGTCATCTCGGTAGCGCCTCCTGTGGACAGGTGTTGAAAATTAGCACTTGTGCTATAAACACTGATGCAGTGCATATGGTCTGTCCAATGTGTCTTGTAATGTCCATACCAAATAAATAAAAACCTAACCTAACCTACAAACGGAGGGCTCCTTGACATCGCAGGTGTTCGCTGGGACGTCTGCTGGAGGGTCAATGACGTGCCATGCATTTTTTGAGTGCCCAGGCAAATTTTAATAGAAAAGATGAATACTTTTCCATTAAATGTTCATTTTTAGACACACCTCCTTCCTCTTTATTGGGTTCTATTAGTATTTATCGTGGATATTGGACATTTACAGATTTATGGAGCTCTAAAACATTTTGGCACTTAAAATGTCATTCGATGCAACGTGCCCCCACTAAAAACTAGTTAGTAAAATGCTCTAAAAACATTAAAAACATGAATAAAATGTCAAATTTATACAAAAGGCGGAAGGAGATCCATTTATTAGTTTTGACTATATTTTTTTTTTCACCTAGTTAGAAAACCTTATTCGTCATTGACCCAACTACCAGCACTCCACTGATTCTCTCATGTAGATGAGCCAGTCCTGCGGCTGGTCCTGATGGGAAGGGCTGGGTCTGGTCAGGCCAGAGTAGCCAGCAGCCTCCTGGGCCAAAAGCTGTCACTCCAGGACTCGTCCAGCTGTGAGAGACATGCTGGAAGCATTGAGGACCGCCAGGTGAGGTCCTTGCCTAAAACAGGACAGCACCACTGTCTTGTGTATGTGCACGCTTGGGCGTGCTCTGTGTGAATGTAAACAAAGCCATGTGTGTGTCTCACTCCACCCGATGCAGGAGGAGCACCACCTCCTCCCGTTAGGAGGAGGTGGTCCTCCTTCTTCTGGAAGCGGTGATATCACAATCTTGTCCCTAATTAATACGCCGTGGTTTGGACCACAAACGATCTCGCGACATGAAACATTACGCTACAGGCATCACAATTTGATACACAAGTTGCAATACCCTTGCCAATTAACTATTTCAGCGAAAATACCTTTAACACCTTTATTTCATCATCAAAAACTCCAAAATACATGAATGGTAGAAGATAAGCACAGTTCCACTTCATATAATAGGCCATGACGCTTAGATATATTTTGTATATATAATATTTTGTGTACCGTGTTTAAGATCATCTTATACATTGGACCATTTCTTGGTCTTATTGGCCTGCATATTGTAATGTCGAACGAGTGCTACTGCTCCTGAAGTCTGCGTTTTGAGAAACGCCACATCGCTCTATGGTGTTGGGTGATGTCCATTTCCATGTCACAATATTTTCAGTAATTAATATCAGAATATCCAAAGTTATTAAATAATAGCGATCTTATGAAGTGGCTTTAAAGTCTTCACTTTGCTAGGCTGCTATAAAAGAATGGTGTTTTCTTATCAGATCCGTGTATATTTGCGGACATGAAATTACCTGGTATATCTTATAGGAATTTGGTATAAAATATACAACTATATTGGACAATTCCCATATTGGACATGGTATTTCCAGTATTTTCAAAATTACCAGTGCAACATTAAATATTATTGATATAAGGAGTGCAACCGTGCAATGATTAGTTATTTACTCATTAACCAATAGGTTATTAATTATAATCAACTACTTTAATAATTGATTATCAACAAGAAATTTGATCAACCTTATTTTTGATAGTCTTCGGGGCATGGCTCTCCAACCCTGTCCCCCACCTCCTCGCGGCTGTGTCTGCATCCGAGTAGTAATTTAGTAGTCATTTATCCAATCAGTCGACTAATCATTTTTATAATGGGCAACTATTAATTACCCATGACTACATCACACTCTCTCTATCAGGTGGAGGTGGTAACTGTACCTGATTGGTTCAGCAGCCGTACAGCCCCATCCTCTGAAGCGGTGGAGTCTATGTTGTCTTCCATGCTGGTTCTCTCCCGGCCGGGGCCCCATGCCTTTCTGCTGTGCGTCCCAGCAGACCAGCCTTCCGACGGGGAGGAGAGAGCCTTAGCTGCCCTAGACCTGCTGCTTGGACATGAAGCTGTCAGGTAGGCTGTATAATTAATTAATCAGCTGTTACATGAAAATTGGGCTGCCACTAATGATTATTTCAATAGTTGATTAATTGCCGATTATTGAAACAAGTAATCAACTAATCGGTTGCATATTTCTCCTTTCAAAAATCCCCAAAATATTCATTGCAACATGAAAATTAATGTTGTCAACTTGAAATGTAGTCAATTATGACAAATGTACAACAATTTAGTTACAATTTAGCACAAACATATGCATTTTTACACTAATATTTTGTTGGTTTTCTTCATATTCACCTTTTTTTGTCAATAATGTTGAATAATTAGTAATTATATTTTGGATACTCAGAAATTATTAAGGAATATCAAATTTGTGGTGATGTCTGCAAAAAACTGCCGACAATAGCAATGATTAAATTCCTTGGCGATTATCGATTATTGAATTAGTTGTCGTTTCATAATCAATTAGTCAACAGTGAATCAACTAATCGTTGCAGCCCTACATGAAAATAATGTTAACCGTGATAACCGTTTGCTGGTAGTAGTGTTGTTCCAGGGTATAGTGTTGAATGTAGCAAGATGCTGCGTTGCTGTTGATGACATGGATGGACAATACAAGTACAGTATAATGTTGCCGGTATGTCAGCGTGCACACGTGCGGGTGGCGCCAAAACTCATGGAGAGCGGAAGGGGTTCTGGGTATCATCATAATATCTGGGGACATAGTAGACCAGGTTCGGTTTGTGCTACAACCTACACAACTTTCCCAACTCGCGGTGAACTTCCATTTCACCAATCGGCAGAGATGCGACCAAGTCCCTCGTTCAAGTCCCAAGGCTCAAGTCTTGTTTGGGCAAGTCAAGTCAAGTCCCAAGTCAAGTCATCATTAACATGCTGTAATTTTAACTCCAGAATCTGATCTTAATAAAGCCAAAAGCAAGCAATAGTTTTGCTTTTATAATAGCATTGTTTGTTTTATTAAAATCAGATTCTGAAGCTAAAGTTACAGCATGTTAATGATGACTTGATTTTGAGTTGACTTGGGACTTGACATGCACAAACAAGACCTGAGACTTGGGACTTGAACGAGGGACTTGGTCGCATCTCTGCCAATCGGAATACTCTCAGATTAGGGGATTACTACTCTTCCGCGACACCTCCAACGAGAATATTAGGGAGATTGGATTATTACTTTGTCACTCAACTCTTTACCATGTCTCCAAACAAATATTTAGTCACAGCGCGACAATAGTCAGTTTAGTACCTTGGAACTAAATGTTAAAGTACAGTTGCATTTGCCTGGAATTGGGAATGGTATGCACTTTAATAATCAGTGATTTGTGAGAATGTACATGCAGCAGAACTGTGTTTACAAGGGACCACACCTGCTCCAATAAGTAACTTTACTGTAAGGAATTACTTTTTAATAATGTGTAACCTAACTGTCATCATACATGGTTTAACCAATGCCATTATTATGGGCTCAAGATACAGAATATATACTTTCAAAACAGGCCTAATTGATGGTAGGTGTTCCTTTAGCTAAGTATTGTTCATCTTGTGGTGATCTTAGCTCCAGGGTAATTCGTCTGTGACATTTTTAGACCGATAAATGTGACATGAAATGGGCCATTGGCGCTGTCTTATATCCAATGTATGTGCAATGGCCTTCTTCATATCCATCATTTAGGTCATTTTGTGAGGAAGGAACGTTTTCAGAGTATCCTACTCGATGGAAGACTTGATGCAAAGAGGTGTACGCAATGACCTAGGATGTCGTGGGCAAACACTGTTTGGCAGTGGTACAGGCAGTACGAAGGGCCCGAACAGAAACGGCTGTGGCATGCAACCCCCATCATGGGGATGGAACATGAATGAATACATCTTTATTTGAACATGTTGAGAAAAGAAAAAACATAATGGATAAAAGAAAAAGAGTCAGGTCAACAACAATACATAAAAGCAACATGACTGAAGTTGTGAATACATTAAATCAAGGAAGTTAGATGACATATCATTTCCTACCCCTTTTAAACGACAATGATGTGCAATGGACCTCAACTGCTGTTCTGGTAGGAACATGTCATTTTGAACATTATATTCTGTAATATTAATTGGAATATATTACATATTTTATGTATATATTATAACGAAAGGCTGTCCCCTCGTGGAGGAGCTGGGAATAGAGGAACTTACATCGGCAATAGATGAACTCAGCCATTGCCAAGGTCCGTTCTGACTCTATATATGGAGGCGTGTAGGCAGGTGGAGGACCGCCAACGGTGGCGGCCCAGAATGCACCGCGCGTGCATTCACTACACTACCCCCTCCCAACATGGCTCTCGTCCCGAGAGCCGGCTCCAACTCCACGGCGCCCTCGCATGTGATCAAGCGGCCCCGCGGCCATCCCCACCCCGTGCGGTCCGTCAACCAATCCTGACACCAATGTAACGAAAGGCTGTCCCCTCGTGGAGGAGCTGGGAATAGAGGAACTTACATCGGCAATAGCTGAGCTTGCCATTGCCAAGGTCCGTTCTGACTCTATATATGGAGGCGTGTAGGCAGGTGGAGGCCTAGAATGCACCGCGCGTGCATTCACTACAATATTTATATGTATATCACTGATAATGAATGTGGTCCATCACAAACATGACGCTGTGCTTAAACATCTTTGGCATATCGTTCCTGTCATATCTGCATTAGGGGGTGAAGCTCAATATGGTGGTATCATTGGAGTGAATGTAGTCTCCTTTAAATTCTGATTGGGACCAAGGCCTCATTTGAGCAATGTAAATCATGAACAATCAGATTGATGTCACATTTTGACTCCATTGAGAGGCGCGGTGTAAACCATGCCGAGTTGAAAGTCTTTTTTCTTCACACAGTGGCCATTGCATTGTGATGATCACCCATGGACAGGAGGAGGGACAAGACAGGAAGCATGTGCAGGTAAGTCACGGTTACTTGGTATTCAAATTAACAGTCGTCTGGACAATCCTCAAGGATATTTAGAATTTTAGGTTGATTTTGGGTCTGAATGTCAGGCTGTCTCACCATGGTAACAACAATAGATTATATGCATTCCACTGCCGATTTCTCCTCATCTTGCTACATTACTCTCTCCATTTTCCAACTGCTTGTGGCATCTCTTAAACTACCTGTTTATCTGGGGCTTTACTGGAAGCCGATACAGCAATGTGGCTGGCTGGCAGCCTCTATCTCACTTGGAAGCAGTGCTGTTGAGATTAGCAACTACCCGCTAGCCCTGCATTTGATTAGCTACAGGCAACTTTGATTAGCTGTTCAAACAGTGGTTTGATTGCCAAGGTATCCATTTGCATCTGTACTCAGGATTAGGCCATTGCCTTCAGAGTATTCGAGTAATAATCTTTTGATCACATAGCAGTTAAAGCTTCAATCAAATCGATTCACAAATGTCCAATAATCATTTCATGAAAATAATCACAAAATTAGAACACAGCACCTTCTACATTTGAAAATGTATTTTAATGTTGCAATGTACAATTTATTGCTAATTGTAATCAAAGTGAACTACAAAAAAAATGGTAAAAAGGTGAATCAAAACTCATGAAACAAGAACAATTGTTTCATAATGAAGTTGTTAGGTCGCCAAATATTCAGATTCACATTTCTGTTGCAATGTTACATCTGCACGTGTAGAATGGTAGAGAATGAATATATATCCCAGACTCATGAGTCCACAAAAGACAACAACATAAAAACATAAAAATAAAAACATAGAAAGGGCACACTGCAATGCAGCAATAGCAAGACAGAATCAAGACACATCACCCTACATACAAACAGCTCTTTCATTGTTATCACAGCCCAGAAGTATATCTTGTGTTACTCCGGAACTCTCCACATTATCTTGTCTTAAGTCTTTTTTTAGTTCTACAGGGTTCGTCATGAATTTGTTCGTTATTTTGGATCAGATCACCAATGATACTAAAGTATATATATTTTCAATTCTGACTGCTGTGTTTTTAATCAAATCTTTTCCAGACACTGGACCAGCTGCTGAACGCTCAGAATCCGCACCTGTTGGAGCTAATCGATATGTGCGGGGGGCGTTACCACGCCCTGCTTGGAGCGGATGCTGCCGAGGGGGCCGAGCAGGATGAGTGGGGGCGAGCAGAGAAACGGAGGAGGCGGTGTGTGAGGGAGCTGCTGGTCAAAGTAGACGAGCTAGTCACAGAGGCCCACGGAGCGTTCTTCTCCTGTGAGCTGTACCTCCGCGCTGAGGAGAAGGTTCGGGAGCGCGAGGCGCTGCTGAAAAGGCCTGGGGTGGAGCTGCGGAGAGAAGAAACTGAAGATACATTGTCGATCACAAAGGAGGCGGCGAACAGTGTTGTCCTGGAACTCAACATTCAGTCCATCCTGGCCGCCGTCACCGCATCCACGGATAGAGAAGCTTCCTCTGCCAGCCATCCGCCGCAGTCAATATGGGAATGGCTTTGGGGGTGGCTTTGCTGGCTGCCCCGCCTCCTTCGTGTGGAGGCCCTGATTGGTGCCCTTCTGGGGCTCTTTGTGGGCGGCCACACAGGGAAGATGCTGGGAGCAACAGCTGGTTCCGTGGCCACTGAGGTGGGACGGCGCAAAGATAAGAAGTCCAAGTGAAGACGTTGGAAATATGGAATTCATCCTTGCTTTAGGAATTAACTACGGTATACATTGCCGATACTTCAAACGCGGCCGCTTCCATGCAATCGCTTGACGTTGGAAGAGCAACCCTGCTCTCGAAAAGGTGCTTTAAAGACACAGCAGTTCAAAGTTTGCAAGATATCCTGAGGGGCGTCACCCTTTTCTTAATGTGGCATCCCTAGAGTTGCATATATCATTTGCCACAAACAATGACTATAGTACTTTCTGCGCGGCATTGGACCAAGTCTGGGGAGTTACCGGAGTCATCGGGTGGAGATGGCAGGGTCAACGTCAGGGTCAATTTTCCCACAGACTCAGAAGTATAGGTGGTGACAAAAACATGCATTACTTGTCTATGAGTCAATAGTACCATTTTAAAATTGTAAACTACTGAATGTATATGGTTCATTACCATAATACGTACCACATGGACATATAGGCCCAAGAGTAATCATTGAAAAAAAATTCATAATGCCAGCCCAGTTTGGTGTGCCAATAAAACAGTGTTGAGATATGTCGAAAGGACTCAGTAAAAGTAACCAGGCATGCTACTTGAAATTCAACCTGGACTAAGCCTTTATCTGGGGCTTCCATCGAATAAACCTTGGGGGGGGGGTCCTAGAATTCCTTTCTTGTAGTTTTAAATATGTTAATGAGCAAAAATGGTAGTGGCCACTGTAGAGTTTAGGTGTTTGAATTACAAACAATGAGAAAATGTAGATACAAAATATGTAGCACATATCCAATGATTTGACAGACCACCAGATGTGTCCAATTCCACCTGCAGCAATTATATCCCCCACTTTGCTTCAACTAGATCAAAAGGGTTTTGCTGGTCAACTAACAATTTGTTCTAGAATTCACTGTTGCAAAGCATGGCTCAGGCCCAAGCACCCTAGTATGCTGTATTAAAATGTTTACGCAATTACATATGCTTGGAGTGCAGAGTAGATTGCGGTGCGCACTTTAGACAGGCTTTACACTGTTAGGACTAATAAATTGCCTTTTGAACACCAAGTGCTACTTAAATAAATTTGCTTCAGGAAACCACCTGTGTCAACATCCCTACTTATGTTTCTGCATCGAAGTTATTTCTGACAGTATTTTGGATACGTATACACACACACACACGAGAAAAGACTCAGTGTTAGATGAACGAAAGCACAGGGTTGTCCAGATATAAGTTTTCATAAAATGCTTGAGTCGCAGCAACCACATCCTGGGCGTTCAGACCCATTCCATAGACTTCTCGAAGGGCTGCACAATTATGGAAAGAATGTAAAATTCAAATTTAACGATTATGAAACAAACTGAATTTTATTGCACTAAAAACAAGGCAATGTATGTTTTTGTTCAAGGTATAAATAATCTGAAATGTAAGGGAAAAGATTTTAAATTGCAATACTTTTTCATAATCTTTGAGGCCAAAACAGATAACAATTCAATTAATTGTGCAGCCCTAGGACACAGTATTAGCTCATACATTTGTGATAAAAGACAAGGACAAATCCATTTTTTTACACTTTATTGGAATCCATAGAAATACGTTTATTTTGACTTCTGGCTCTGGGCCTGTGCCTTCAGAACCTTGACCACGATCTTCTGCTCCTCAATCAGGAAAGCACGCTTGATCCTAGAAAGAACAAGTTACAGCATGAAAATCTGGACCATTTACAAAGCCAAATCTCCAACCATTATTCCACACTAGGTGTACCAACCCACGTAGCATAGGAGTGCAAGGTCACAGAGTGACCATAAATGTTGCCCCACTACTTGGGCGGTTACGCTCCATTTCACATAGCTTGCACTAGACCTGACTGAATTAGTGATTCAGTGGTCTATGTACTCAGACATTACGGACATTAAGAATGCATGGTTTTCATGACGGCACCATCAACCCATCGTCCTATCCTCAGTAATCGTTAAGCAGGTTGCTGCAGCTACGGCAGGCACATTCTGATCAGCTGATTTTACCACGTACAAGATCGGAATAGAATACAAGTGGGTCCCGTGCCCTCATTTAATGTCATTCAAGAGAGCTTAAGAAGTTGCTTTATGCACTTTGAAATCAGTTAATTTCACTGGAAGAGTGATTGTTACTTTATAATAAATACTAAAAACCTTGTATTTGTGGGCTTGTCGAATTTGTTTAAATATAATGCATGGTCTAATTAAAAAGGGGTTTGGGAATTAATCCACTCAAAAATACATTTTTTATATCATGATTTAAATTTGCCTGGTTATTCAAGACTCCGGCGTAGACGACAGTACAGGAGGTTTCCTCTCTCCACGTAGTAGATCAGCCTACGACACGGCAAGCCAAGCCGGCAGTACGGCTCAATTCTCGATCATTGGAGCACTGATCAAGTTCCGGGTGCAGTCGCCATCGTGAAAACCGTGCTTGCTTCAAGTAGTACAACTAGTGCTTCTTCCAAAGACAGCTTGTAATTGCTGGGCATTTACCTGTCGCGGACACTTCTGGCGCACATGGAACCACCATACGCCCGGTTAACGTGCTTCTTGGTCTTTGACAGGCGCATGAGGACCTGGGGTCTGGCGGCACGGATCTATAAATGAGAAATACCTTGTTTTAGTTGGGGAGGTGAACAATGGGTATAGGCTTAAAACATTTTACACTCCAGCTCACTTGGATTACTAAAATAGATGCATTTTGTTGGATGGACAAATGTGTGAATGAATATTACCGCAGGACAAATATCTGCCCATTTGATCTAGGGTCGACCAGTCGCACGAAAGTCCTTTGTTGAAGGAGGCCAAACAGCGAGTGAATGCTTAGGGCATATAGCCAATATTTAAAATGAAGAAAATGAATGTTCGATTAATGGACAATAAAAATGTTAAGTTGAATTGGAGGTGGATGAATGAAACAAGCATTATAGCCAAAGCAGCGTTTTTTTTCCTCCAATTGCTTGGCAAATGCTTCAAAGAGTGAGTATCGAGGATGTACCATAGTAACTTCTGTATATTCTCCCCTACTGCGGCAGTCTGGTGGGCAAGTAAAGGGGTCTATGACTACAAGAGGGCAGTAGATCTCAACCAATCTTCACACTGATGACACGTGCGATTTTTTTAACCCACCAAAATAAACGAATTTTAGGCCAGAACGCCCAATTTCTAGATTTCCCATTTAGTCCTGCCACCAACACCTTGCAAATTTGAGGTGGAATAGCATACCATAGAACAATGATTACACGTGTAAAAGAAACACGCCAATTCAGATACCAGCAGCTCAAAGTAAGCATGCACGTTTTACTTGACACTGCTACAAACCAAGACAGCAACGATTAGTCGATTAATCGTTGATTAATAGATTATGACGGCAACTAATCTAATAATCACCAAGTAATTGAATCATTGCTAATGTCAGCAGTTGTGTGCTGGCAACACCCCCTATTAGGCCATGTACATTTGATATTAATAATTTCTGAATATGAATAAAATTATAATTGATTAAAAGATGAATATGAAGAAAACCATCTATTTGTTGCTATATTTGGCATTCATGAATAACCAAATTTGACAATATTTCAACTTGTAAAGATTAATCTGTTGTAATTGTTTCTTGCCGCGATTATTTTGGATATTTTTCTAAAATATCCAACAGATTAAGCGACTAATCGTTTCAATAATCGTTAGTTGCAACAAACCATCAACTATACACACATATAGGTAAAAAAAAATTCCAATTGTCCAGTCACACCACCACTAGCAAATTCAATAATCAGCTTTGAGTATTCCAAGTTTTTGCACAGATTTGTCAATGTGGCCTCCAACTCATAAATAGCAGATAGTTATTTCGGAGTTCAACAGGTCGTATAATTATGTAAAACAACTAGACAACTTCAAATTTGAAACGTCTTGCAAATCCTTAGCGATTGTGCAAACCCTAATCAAAAAGGCAAACAAGCCAAATCCAAGTTTTGCTGTTAATTTCTGTGCTGCATTCCATGTGTCACTTACGCCATGCAGCCTTCCTGGATGGATACCGCAGGAAGATTTGGGGGCTTTGCCAACCTTCTTGGTGTAGAGGTACACCACCCGGTTGCCAGGTGTGCGAGATCTGCAAAGAACAAAATATATATGTCACTCTGATCATTACCAACTTGTTCAATGCACTCCTGTGTGTCCGCATAGAAGATGTCTTGACCTCTGAAGGAGAAAGGTCAGGTCATACCGATGAGAGCCTTGTGGGGTGGCCCAGCATCTCAAACCCCAATAATGTGTTGATAACTTTTGAACGGATGGATTTGCCGAAGATTTGGTGTGTCTCTAGGTAGAGCTGACTTTCTATATTTTAAAAAAAAGGGTAAACCTTGTTTTTTGTTCCAAAACCGCAATTTTCGGTTTTTGAAACTGCACTATGCATTATCCACTGCCACACCCCCACGCTCAGCAAACACTGACAATAATAGATACTCAACACTGACACACACTTTGGATTATTATTACCATCTATTTACAAGTGTTTGTCAACATAGAAACACTAAATATTTGAGGGTTCAACATTAGTATGGAAACAGTTGACTTCGTTAAGTGAATTGGAGTACAGAGCTATGCCTATGAGCAGTGTTGAGAACCAAAGGAAGAGGGTTTCTTTTCCTGTGGATGATGGCAGTTTCACTGCTTCCAACTTGATCAGTTCAGCGTAGTTTAATGATTCATTCATCATGAATGAAACATGAAAGAAGGACAACACACAGGACGTGTGCGTTGTCGGCGGCCACATTTATTCGAAACGACACAGCCCTTCCACACATGCACGGAGAAACCCTCAAAATGAAAATCGTTCTGCGTTCTCTAGGGTAGGTTAATGAACACATTCGATTTTGGAGACCAACACTTCTAAACATGGCCTAATTCCTGATTTGTATTCATCCACATGATGCATGAAGACAAAAGGGCAGGTTCATAATCTTAGATGGCGCATGTGTCGTTTGAATGATGAACAGTGTGGAGATTTTGTTTTAACACAAAAAAAAACACTGGTATTATTGACATACCAAATGCTTTGTGTAGCATGTCAGTACGAGCTATAGACAAGAAAAAAGTGCAGCCTTGGTTCAAAAATGCATAAAAGCATTTGGTCATCGGCGCTCTCTCCTAAAATCAAAGAGTTTACGGCGCCTAATTTCCAGTTAGCCAGGCTTCCACGGGACCTTATCGTCAGAGATCAAGAGCTTTGTGTCAAATATCGCTTTATGAAATACTTTCCCCACAACCTAGGGCAACATTTGCATTTTTAGATAATGTAGTAGACTTAGTTCCCTCTGGGATCATAGTGAAATATAGCAAAACAGACATGTCGAAAACGGCACTTTAGAAACACATCGATGCTTTAACCGACGAAACAGCAAAATACAGATACGACGGGTATTGCATGGATCAACATTCAGACGAAGCCGACCCGTTTAAATCAGGTCGAATAATGACGGGCCGATAGCGCTAACCGAGCAGCTCAAATACTCACAGCCTGGTCTTGTTGGAGGCGGTGTTGTAGGAAAGCCTACGGCGGTAAGTCAGGCGGTGGACCATCTTGAACCTACACAAAACAAAATAGATGTTAAATACGCCGGAGGCCGACCATGGTTCGCTGCCGCCGGGAGCATTTGGTCGCTCGCTAACGGAGCGACCATCCACCCAGAACGCTCACATCTGCTCAGTACTTTTACAAAGACAAAGATCTGCACATTATGAAAGTGGCACACGGCCACACGTGTGACTGAACGTGATCGACAATGCAAATCGGGTTTGGTGGCGGTTCCTTTGCCGGGACAGTAACCAGTATTTCAAAATAGTTCACGTACAACATTAAAATTTCGGCAATGTCGCCTTGGTGAGCACCCAATGTTCATGTGAAAACATACCAGGCACAAAACGTGACCCTAATACAGCTCTGGGGCACGGATTACATCGGATTTTATTCGCATTTCGCGGCGCTGGGTAGAAAGTAACATTTACCTGTTTTGATGGCAACCGGAAGAGGAAGCAACTTGAACCGCACAGCGTTTAAGTTCCTGCCCGACGCAGGTTTTCGATATCCTACACTGCCCCCAGCTGGAATGGAATGGTACTGACTACACCGGCTCGTACGCATGAATTGCTCGTGATAAAATTATAAAAATAATATTAACGTTTAATTGATATATAAACCAACCACTCATAGAGGGGCGTGTTTTATTTTCTAATGCGTTGCATCATTCATGGTTGTAAAGATTACTTTAAAAATCCATTACAGTTGATTATTTATTTGTTGAAATAAGTAACGTGAGAAGTAAAGTGAATGATTGCTTTCTTTTAGGGATGGGTAATTTCTGTTCCAGCTTGCAATGGTACCATGTAAATATATGTGTGCAAATATGTAATATAATAATAATAATAATAATAATAATAATAATAATAATAATAATAATAATAATAATAATAATAATAATAATAATAATAATAATAATAATGATAATAATAATAATAATAATAATAATAATAATATGATTTTAGTTTATGAAAATTATACATCACTTAAATAAAGTGTAGCCTGGAGCGCATTCTCAGAACACTATACAAAGCCCAGCATATCATTGCTGATTAGCCAAATGCCCAAATTGCACAGATGTTCAATACTTTGAGTGTACACCTCTGCTCTCCACCTCTGCTCTGCACCTCTGCTCTCCAGTCTCCACCTCTGCTCCTCTTTTAATCTGGATTGCCGAGCATGGTAGACTTATCATTAAAATCGGCTCTTTCTTTTCTTAATCGCGCAGTGCACTCCACACACACTCCGCCTTTGCATAATGAGGGGCTCTGATTGGCCCAATCTCTTTTGAATCAAAGCTCTAATTTGCCAAGTAGTGTCAGGTGTTCAGGCACCATTGGGTCTGGAATGCCAGGCGAGATCGGCAAGGGTTCAGTGATCAGATCACAAGGAGTCATGTGTGTCTTTGTATGTGAGGAAGAATTTTGTGGTGTGTGGTTCCTAATGTGAGATAATAGTCTTTGCTGATTGTGCCCCTAAGTGTTACAGTTTGCCGAATACACATTGGATCATATCCCAAACATCACAGATCATCTTACCCTTTCTCCAATGAGCATACATTTAAAAAAAAATAAGACACAGATAGCATCAGTGTCCTTTATTCGGGATTTTTTAGAGCAACTCCCTAGCTGTGTCTTGAATGGAACACTTGGGTCAGTGGCAGTGCACTATATTTCTAGTGCGTGTATTTCATTGTTAGGGCATCGTCTGGGCCACTTTCTGTGTACTGTTTAACCAACAATTCTGGACAGTGCCCTATGCACTAAAAATATGTAAATACATTTGGTACTGGCAGCAAGACATTAGCCCTGTCACGGTGTATAATACTGACTTGAGTCAATTTAACACCAGGAAAGTCCTTTGTTTCACAACAAACAAAATAATTTTGTTCTGGTGCAGTTCCTTTTCACACTGACCAAGGGCGTAAGTTTAATTTCAAAAGTGCTAGGGACAAAAAATATAAACCTTAGTATGCTTTGAAAAGAGCCAGTACAAGCTAGGCCTACTTCCGATTTCAGGTTTCATGAAAAATTATAGACTTTGCATTAGATGATGTGTATTGAAGCGATATTGTCCATGAAATTACAGCACTGGACACTAAATATAGCCCTACGGACGGTGGGTGACAGTTTTAGATAACAACCCTGGAAAAAAAATTCTACCTTGATATATTGTCTGACTTGGCTATGACAAATTACCCTAGATTTGTCTCAGAAGCATACGTTATGTTATAGGGAATAATAATAATAATAATAATTAAGCAATGATGGAAATTACTTAGCTGTTTGTGTTAGTGTTAGACTACATATATGCAATGTGCATGCGGCTGTGCCATCTTACACATTTCTTTCTGTCTAATATATTCATGATTTAAGTAGATGTACGCAGAGAACAAGCAGGTTGAGCAAATTTGATCGGAGAAATACTGCCCCTGAACAATACTGCGCACATGCCTTGGTACAAAGTATAATCTACCATCAGCAATGTGGTTCATTAAACTTCATTTGGAAGCAGAAAAAGTCTCACTCCGCACCAAAGTTCGCTGCTTTGATGAGTTCTAACTAAACAGGGCATGTGTGAAAACGACCTCAGAATACTGTACAATGACATGGAAATAATATTTGCACAATGTCACTTTAAAGCAGTACTATCAAGGATCCATGCACAGGACCAGTGAACAACTATGGCCATTACCAGTGTTTGGAGAAAACCTTAATGGATTTATTTCAATCTGCAACCAACCAACTACATACTACGACGTCAAGCAATAATTATTACGCAATAATCGCACTCATTTTGACATGCATCAATCTGCTATATAGTTGGTGTTCAGCCTGTACCACTAGTTATCGAATAGCCCATTTTCGCTGCTGTCGCCAGGCGAAGACATGACGCACTACTTTGCGCCCAAGAGATGTGTGTGTGTCCCTTGTTACCCGTAGACAACAACGGGGAAGGGCGCGGTTAAAGCCCTTAGTTCAGTGTTGAAACTGCGCAAGCCGGTGCGCCGACGGAAACGCCTACGCATGCGTCAATTTGACGTAGCGTCAAAGTAGCAAAGCCCGCCTTACACCATTCGTTGTGTTCGTGGACCAACGCACGCCCTTGCATCGTTTTGTTGCAAACGTAGCGAACCCTAGCGCAACTAACGTGCCCTTCGCCTTCCTACGCAGGCCGGGGGAGCCGTGATGGCTGCTGCTGCGAGTGTCAGCAAGCAAGCCGTGGGTCTGTTGGCCACCATGGAGCCGTGCGCAGGGCGACACGGTCGACCGGCTCACGGACATGCCACCGTTAAGGTGAGTGCAATGTCGATACCGACAACCTTCAAGCCGGGGAACACCTACGCTCGCCCCCCCCTGATGTGCGCTGCGCGGCAGTCCACACCGGCGACCCATCAGCAACTGCGTTGGCTGGTGTCTAAACTGAAATATTGACGATCATAATAATAATGACGATATTGTGTTGGGAATATATGATGAGTAGTGATGCTAGTGATAGTATTGATCACAATTATAATAGGGTTTACGCCTTCCGAAGTACATGATATTAAATGCGTTTTATGTCCTCCTGCTTTCACTGACTAGCCGTTTGTTAGCCTCTGTGCTAGCCGTCACAACACAACCACTGTGCCCAGCTGGCATAACACGTAGATAGGTTACCGTATTTGTTTTGTATTTGTTTTGATATGAAAGTCAAAGCATTATTCAATATATTTCACAAGAATACGGATATGGTCATATTTAGTTGACCAGTAGTAACCGCAGACAGATTGTTGACACTGCAGCTATTTCAAATTAAAATCGCTCTCTCGGTTTTTCCGATGGGATCTTCTCGGTCTGAGAGAACCCCCACATCTCTCGCTAAAGAAGCATTCAAATAACATAACGTGATGTGTTGAGTTTATAGGACTAAATTATACAATCCCATAGATAATCGGAGCTTGGCATCGAGTGGGGTAGGGGTATAAGCTTCACTGAAGTCATCAGGTGGCCACTCTCTTTCACATTTCACACTCTGCAATATAACGTGAAATGCATTGACTGTTTACATCTCAATGGATCAATTTCACCTTAAAACTGCAGGTTATTGGTTGTTATAGGGATGTCACACAGACACGAATATTGCAAAATGCAACACATGAGCACAGACAATTGTGAACACGAAAAGGATGTCCGGCATTCGGTTCGGTCCGGTTATTCAACATTGATGTGTATTATTCATAATACCATGTAACGCGAATAGGCAATACTACTAATGATATGCAAAAATGACTAACATATAGGCCAATATAATGGTATCACATACACTCATTCATTTTACTGAGAGTCATGAAGAATGTTGCCATATAATTGTGAGTGTTTTTATGACAAAATATGAGGAGTTGTAGAGGAATCGTGGTGTCTTATATATCTGTTGCCGAGTTTGACCTGTATGGGCAAGAGTCTTGCGCCGTCGTTAAACAAAGGAGGAAAAAGAAGAGACCGTGCGACTGTGTTTTCTCTTTCTGCACTGCACCATGTTTCCATAGCCCACAAACTATATAATCTAAAGAGGATGTGGATGGAATGTTATGCCGTTTTTGAATACTTTTACTTGGGGCTGGGTTTCGATTCATAATGTCACGATTCTTCACGCTTTG
>OMKY01219404.1:0-16603 GCA_900302395.1 Bregmaceros cantori | reverse complement strand
ATATATCGGTTATCGGCCATGCTTATTTCTCAAATATCGGTATCGTATCGGCCCCCAAAATTCAATATCGGTCGGGCCCGATCCCTGACATAGGATATGCTAAAATATATAGAGAACGGAATTAACCGGTTATTAACCGGTTTTGTGGATTTTGAGTGTTCCGTTTCTGTTCCCGAACAGTTCATTTTCGGTTTCCGTTTTTGTTCCTTGAACCGGTTGCAAGCTCTGGCAAGGGCCGCAGCCGGATTGAAGTAGCTTTGGAAGA
Source organism: Bregmaceros cantori (assembly GCA_900302395.1). Classification (NCBI taxonomy): domain Eukaryota; kingdom Metazoa; phylum Chordata; class Actinopteri; order Gadiformes; family Bregmacerotidae; genus Bregmaceros; species Bregmaceros cantori. The sequence continues at coordinate 16,338 of OMKY01219404.1, read as the reverse complement.
GAGGAAGTTGTTCCTTCTTAAACCAAACATTTTGCATCTGCAGATATTCGGCGGTCCCGACGTGAACTGTGTGAAATCCATTTCAGGTAATTCTCCAACAAAGAGGCATTCTCATGGGCCTAGACCACTGATGCAGAGCTATGAATAGCCGGCTTAAGAAGATAAAGTAATGCATCCTTTTTTGAAGATATGCCGCACTGTCGGGATTGTTAACAGCTTATTAGGTAGAAAGGCAGAAAACGGGATTTGCTGACGACTGCGCCACCCCTCTTCACGGTGAGATCAGGAAACTCTATTGGATCCCATAAGCCGGGCTCTCTCTCTTTATATACATTTTAACGGTTCTTTTATGGTGAAACTATAAACTTTAATGGGTTGTGTTGTAATCCCTTTAAAAATGCTGATCCCCCCCCATACTCATCTATTTTGTGGGATGTCAAAATGTTTCCCAAAAGTCGCATTCAGGCCGTTTGCTTTAATTATTGATAGATAGACGATGCTTGCAATTCACTCAACGTTTCACAGTTCACTAAACATTTTACAGCAAGGCACACAGAGAGCTCCCAAGTAGGGGTGCACTGATCATGTTTTTTTGGATCCCGATCCTTTAATTTTAAGGATCGGCCCCATCCCGATCTCCGTTACCAAGTCCCGATCCCCGATACAGAGTCCCTGATCCTGCAAAAATTGGTGGTACCCAACCTATTTGGCACAATTGTCAATTTCAATAATAGTCAAAGTAATGAACAATAATTTGGGATTCTCCCCAACTTATTTACCGATCCTGATCAGGACAAAATCTCTCTATCTCAAGGAGAGATAGAGAGATTTATACAGTATATGAGAGAGAGAGACTCCCCACACGCAACTTCTTCCGGTGGTACTGTCCGCAAGGGGCGCCAACGACAGAGTCAGAATTAATGGGATCCTATGGAGCTGAAATAAAAAATGAAACGCCAAATCTGACTTGTTTGTGAAATTATGACCCCCCTCACACAATTAACCGATATAGACGTCCTCCAAGTCTGGGACTCAATTCCATCAACTGCAATGTTTTTTTCAATACATTTTCATGCAATAAAAATGCTTTTCTTTTTATATATCTTACACAATTAACAGTTAATTTTTTCAGTGCCCAGAAACATGTCAAAACGCATTTATTTTTAAAATAAATTTGTCTTCTTTTATTAGGATCTGTTTAAATATTAATAGTCAAAATATGCATATGAATATCTACTGTCTCGGTATTGCAAGTGTGTTTACATTCGTCAACGTTGAAACGCCATTGATATATAGTAAACCTGTAGAGCGGCACGGCGACAAACAATTGAACATCAGAGACTGCTGTTTTCTAAAAACAGCTATTGCCATCAATGTTTTTTTTAACCTCTCAACCGATGTAAAAAAAAAAAAAATACATAAAAATTAGCCGTAGCTTGTGCGCGCCCTCTTGCGGCCAAGCAAGGTACTGCAGGTCGAGAGCAGACGTTTAAACCCAACCTCTTGTGTAAATGCGCCGCTGAGAGCCTCTCTTGTTCTAGCTAGGGTTAAAATGAAGCCTTCCCTATATTGGTAATTAAATTAATTTATTAATTAAATTACATTCAATAAAAAATGTTGACTAAATGGTCTGTTGAATGCATGAATGAGTGGGTTTTATTTCGGTCCACAACAAAGGCACAACAAAGACAAATTTATTTCGATGTCAATGAACTTTGTGGCCGAAAAGTCTGGTTGGATTTTGTGTCTAATTTAGCTCATGAAGTTTACAGTCCTCCATATGTGTATTTCAAGGAGTCGGACTTGATAAAAAGTTGAATTTGTTGTTTCTAGTTGAAAAGGTTTGTTAAATTGCATTTTTGCAATTTCCGGTGCTATTTACTTGCCATGTATTTGGCTATTTTTTCAACATGTCTATTCGGTGGAAGCACACACCTACAGGGTTATTGAAAAATTGTGGTGGTAACTTGCGGTGTGCTATTCCTCACCCAAATGCTCTTGTGCGGATCTGTGACCCACAAACGCATGATTAAATAATCAGTTCAACTCGTTCCATTTTCTCATTCCTTTTGGAAGAACTAGTAGAAGCAGCCAGCCTATTGGTCCAGAAGAACATGTGACCACTCGGTGAGTAACTTCAAGTAGGACTTTGACTGTATTTCATCAATATTTATACAACAAGGTTAACGAAGCAAGGAAGGTGAAGTGTAACTGGTCACTGATCTTTTTCGACTCATTTTGAACTGGTGTGCGTTTTGTGTGTTTTTGTGTCCACGTACCGCGGCCTTCTACCAGACTTTATATACATACATATAGGCACCGGAAGTGACCTGCAGAAGCGCGGGACAAAATGACTCCCCTCAGTGTTTCGCACTTAAACTCGTCTATAGTCACATCGCGACAGTATGTTAGACAGAGGAACTATGACATATGAAGCTGGTGCAAGGGGGAAAGAGAGAAGTGAACACTCACACACACACACACAAAAAACACGCACGCACAAGGCCGCTTCTGTAAAACATTTGAATATTATATATTATTTGCCTTTGATGGGCTGGAGTGCATAGTCTCTCGATCACATGACTTGGTTCGACACGCAGCGTTGTGAGGCATCTCGGAGGAAGGAAACACAGCATACTAAACACTCATTTGACAAATATTTTAGGTAACTTGAATGGAACCTGAATAGAAATGTAGCGAACACACCCTGGTTCCGTCCGGGATGCAGTCGATGGTCAGTTTCTTCTCGTCCAACAGCACCCATGAAGACGGCGTCTTTCCGTGTCATCGTATTGCGGCAAGGTTCCATATGGGGAAACGAAAGAAATGTAACTTGCGCGATGCGCAATGATGCTCCACAACACACCGTGCGCGTGCAGGAATGTAAACAACAACAACAACTCCACGTGTACAAGCAACTCTGCCTGAAACGAGGAGGTGCTTCTCCTCTGCTTCCAAGTTCCACGAGTGACATCACAATCTCGTTCCCAATTTTCAAATTGCCACACCCCTAATGTGTGGCTAATGTACACGTTTACAGATACAAGCACATTGTGTTTTGTTTATGGGACGGTATTTATTTGCATTATGTCTGTAAATATATCGATATCGAATCGGATCGAATCGTGGATCGAATCGGATCGTGACCTTATGAATCCAACTCCAATCGATCTAGGAAATTCGGATCGATTTCCAGCCCTACTAAATGCAGATAGAAATTTTTCCTTTTGTGTGTGTTTGATGTGAGTGAATGATTGTCTTGTCATGTCATTTATATTTTCATGTTTTATTTGTACGAAAAAAAATGTTGATCACTGGCCCTCACGGTTCTTTCATCCACCACTCTGGTCCGCATCTGTGTCTGTTCATGAAAAGTTGAAGCGATCCTGCGGTGCCCCAATAAAAACCATTCTACCTAAAATATTCTGTGCAATTGGCGCTGGCTCTGTGGCACAGTGGATTGGACCCCTATACGCATCCAGCCCAATACACATCAAGTAGATGCGTGTGGAACACTTCGATTTTAAACACGTCTTAATAACATGTTTGATTTCAGAAGAAATCTCCAAGTGACACCAATACAAGAAAAGTTACAGGAGCAAAGACTACGATGGTACGGACACGTACAAAGAAGAGGGGAAGACCACAGATGCAAAAGAGTGCAAGCAATAGAAGTAAAGAAAAGCGGACCAAGGGGAAGACCACCAGAGACCTGGGAGGAATGTATAAAGGCAGACATGACACAGAAGGGAGTGGAACCAGCAGATGCCCTGGATAGAGACAAGTGGAGGAGACTGACCCAAGCTGCTGACCCCAAGTGACTGACAAAGCAGGATAATGGAGAAGAAGATTACCTTTTAAATGTAATTCAATCTGTGTGTTTTCGGACTGTACATGACCGTACATGGGGCGTGCTGCACGCCACCAGCGGGAATGAATCAGCAAAAGATTTCCATGCACTAAACATGGTACAAAATTAATACATTCAATACTTGCAATCAGGGCTTTGAACCAATATTTTTTCCCAATCGGTTCGTTCCGAACAGAAACAGAATTATAACGTTTCCGTTCCACCAATAAATTGACGTTCCTGAACCGGTTAGAACAAAAAAAATTGTTCCCGGAACGGTTAATTTCGTTCCTGTAGGACTGTTTAATGCTATGTAATATATGTTGCGGCGAACCCAAAGCGACTCGATACAGAGGACCGCTGGTAGCGCTCTACAGCCGACGTCTCGTTGCGTGTCGGGGCGAACCCTCAACAACACGCTGCAGAGAGTCCCACAACGATTCCTACTTCACTGCTGCATCGTAGATTTTATAAATACTCTTGTTTTATTTTTTAAGTTATCCCAAAGTGCAGTCCTTTGAGGAACGAAATAAAACCGGTATTAACCGGTTACCATTATTTTTAAGTAAGTGTTCCTGTTCCGGAACATTAAAAATAATAACGTTTCCGGTTTCGTTTCTGTTCCCTGGAAAATACTAAAAGTTCCTGGTTTTCGTTTTCGTTCCTTGAACCGGTTCAAAGCCCTGCTTGCAATACACAGCACATGCATGCAGGAACAGGGATGGTCGTTGAAAATTGAGTGGTTTTGAGTCCAAAAAAAAAAAGATTTTCCAGTAACTTTTAATATAGATCTTTCTGTGTTCAAGTGCATTCCAAGTGTATGTAAAGAAACTATGCAATCAATATATATTAGAATATAATATTGCAATATATCTATTTCAAAATTAACAAACAACGAGAAACCAAATGAAAATACATCTTTCTTGGTAAGCATGTTTAATGGGGACTGTATACCTTTTATATAAAATTACTATTTCATATGCATATTTTCTTATTGTGATCTACATGCATCCACATGCATTGTAGATTGTAAATAGTAATGGAGTCTGGAATGTTTCCCTGGGTTCGATGTTCCATCCACCAGACCGGAGTATCCATGCGGAACTTGTAAAGTTGTCTTTAAAAACGACTAAAGAACAGAACTTTATTAGTAACGAGTGTGAACGGACAAGGCCGACTTTGAAGGTAAGTTAAACAAAAAATGCTTCCGCTAAATTCAGGGACAGGAAAATGTTCTGTCATGTTCCATTCCTTGAGTTTGAGACAATGGCTGTGTCCGAAATCGTTCCCTATCCCCTACTCCCTATCCCCCATATAGTGCACTCACTTATAGTGCACTCAACAGCAACGGCCGAGATTTTGGACATTAGAGTCGGCGCCGTTGAAAATTATTATATAGTATAATTATAAAAATTATAAAATTTAAAAATCATCACAAAAAAAATCAAAAGTACTTACATTTATACATTTTGCCGTGGTCGGTCGCTATTTACTCCCGCCGAGCATTTTTTTTAAGTTTAGGACATTTTTAAAATGTCTCGCAATGCATTATGGGTTATATTGATTAGTCTAGAGTACATCCGATGCTCACTACTTTTTGCGGTGCATTGTGGGATACTTTCAGTGCACTATATAGAGTACATGGAGAATTTGGACACCCCTGCAGAATGGTATCCCCCATATAGTGTATGGGTTAGACTATATGGGGGATAGGGCGCGATTTCGGACACAGCCGCAGTCTTACCAGGAGTGTCAGTGATTCATTGATAGTCGATTAATCGATGGAAAACATTGCATCGATTATTCTTCATACCAAACAATTCATCGAGAATTTGTACTACAATACTTTTGATCCATATGTGCTCACTGCACCAACTAAGAAGAATCTCTTCATTCTGTCCATTCTGTTTATTTTGTTAGGGTCCCTCCAAAACCCCAATCCCTAACCTAACCCCTAACGCCAACCTCCTACCACATACCTCTAACCTTAAGCTAAGCCTAACCTAACCCTAACAAAATAAGCAGATCGTTTTTTGGGATTCAAACTTTACATCACAACAAATAATACGGCAAAAATATCCGATCTAATACCAGCCGATGAATGCGATTATGCGAGGGATGATCGGAATGCGCCGGTTGCACGCCTGCATTCCGAAGCCTCTGCATCCCAAAATGAATTTTGCCGCGACCGCTGCCGACATCAACCAAATTCAGCGTTCTGTCAAAGTTCTGGTGTTGAACGTCTTGATTTCCAAGGTCTTCCAAGGACTTGGCAAACTGCAGTTCTTCCCCCAGGGCCGTGTGCACATTAAACATTAAACACACTTTAAGAACATTTAAGTAGATTGTAAGCACTTGGTCACAAAGTACACAGACAGGGTTAAATACACACGCTTGGAAATGGTGTTTGTCAAATATGACAGAAATGACCGCACTGTCAAAGATTTCTAAGGCATACTTGGAATAGAAAGACTTGTGAAACTGCAAAGGGTGGTCTGAACAGCAGAGAAAATCATCTCTTTTTTTTTTTAAATAGTTTTTGACTCCAAATTGATGAATGGTCTGAAGTGATGCTGTGTTGTGTGCAGGCTGCTGGCCCGGAAGTGGACGGCCATGATGCTGGTGGGAACGGGGCTGCTGTACTGCGCCCGCATGGCCATGCCGCTGTGCGCGGTCGCCATGGCAACCAGCTTCCACTGGAGCAAGTCGGAGACGGGCCTGGTGCTCGGAGGGTTCTTCTGGGGCTACACCTTCACCCAGATCCTGGGCGGGCACCTCGCTGACAAGTCAGAACCTCCGTGGTGGTGATGGTGGTGGTGGTGGTGGGTGATAGTTCTGTTAACTAAGACTAACTGAAAACAATTAACATGAACAACAGGTAAAATATATATATATTTTTTCAACCAGGCTGAGATTAAGATTGATTGAAAATCGTAATTTCTTCTTTCTTCTCTCCAGTTCTCCATTAAAGGAGTTGTCTAACTAATCTAAATTCAATCAAGGTTGAAAGGTAGTTCGGTAAACAGCTTCTATATTTCTTAAACTAAAATCTAAAAACAAAATCACTTTTGTGAAGCGTCTCGAAGCAACTGCGGCTGCGATTTTGGCGCTATATAAAAATCTGTTGAGTTTATTCATTTTAAGATTCCCGCTGGCGTATCCAGCAAAATCAACAAGCTTCCCGGCTAGAGCCAGAAATTGAATATTTCAATCAATACCCCTTGAAAATGCCCATTCCATATTTTATGCGGTGGATGGCAAACCCAGAAGAACATAGCCCGGCGAGCCAGAACCAACGCATCGTTCACGCATTGCACATCGCTAGACGTTGCATTGGGTCTGGGAAAATCAGAAAGACGAATCCCGTATACGGGCGGACCAATCAAATTATTCGAGTCAAAATGTGGGCGGAGTTTGTTAAGGACGACACAAGACGTGGGCTGTTTGCTTGTCATGCCTCCACTGCACTTTTTTATATAGCATAGCATTGTGCGATGTGTAGTCGATGCGATGTGTAGTAGGAGAACAGTGTCCAGAGGGAGAGGACTTCAAAGGGCCTCTGGACAAGTCTGAACATGTTTGGCTCGTTTCCAGGAACAGCTGTCAGGTCTGATGCTTTAAATGGCTACACTGCCACTGTCTTGTTGTTGGTAGATCATATTTATTATCAAATAGTTTATTACGTATTCTACCAAAGAATTCACCAGTGTGATTATTCTACTCAGAATGGGGGGCACCATTTCAAAATAACAAATTATTTGCTGTGATGTAAAGTTTGAATCCCAAAAATGATCAGCATATTTTGTTAAGGTTAGTTTAGGGCTAGGGTTTTGGAGGGACCCTTACAAAATAGGGATTCACAGTTTCCATCACGGCAAATGATACGCCAAAATTAATTTGGGAATGCAGAGGCTTCGGAGTGCAGGCGTGTAAAATTTTAAAATTTTGAATCAAAATTCTGTGTGTAAACCTTGGTCGCAATTTGTCGCTTTCCAGAGACGTCAAATCCAGTTCCAGTAAGGAAAGGTCCTGCCATGTTTTGACTCTTACTGTGCACTGTAAACATGCACAACACCAGCTGATCCTAATAAGCGCAGCTCTTCAGTCAGTTGATCTGCTAATCAGAGACAACACCTGTTTGCAGTTAGCATGGCGAGCCAGAACCAACCAATCGTCCACGCATTGCGCGCGATGAGAATGGGTCGAGAAATATGTGGAAAAAAAGTGTCAATCAAATCGACCAAAGCGCGATAGGTGGGACAAGCAGCGTGGAGGCGTGACGACCAAACTCCGCCCACGTTTCGTGTCGCCCATGCCAAACTCCACCCACGTCTCGCGTCGCCCATACCAAACTCCGCCCGCGTCTCGCTTCGCCCATACCAAACTCCGCCCATGTCTCGATTCAAATCATTTGATTATTCGTAGACGGGCGACGTCTGCCTGATTTGCCCAGACCCAATGTTCCGTCTAGCGTGGTGCGACGCGTGGACGATTCGACTTTTACTTACTGGATTTGCCATCTCTGGCGTTATTTAAAAGTCTGCTGTTTGGTACGGCGTGTCTGACAGTGTCGGTCTCCTCTTCCTGCCGTCAGACTGGGTGGCGAGCGGATCCTGTACGCGTCTACGCTGGCCTGGGCGCTGGTGACCGCCGCTACGCCGCTGCTCAGTGGCGTCAACATGGACTCGGTCCGCACCATGGTGCTGGCTCGGTTCTTCATGGGTCTACTACAGGGTACGACTACTCAACATGTTGGAACCCAGTATCAGTGTGTCTCCACCAAAATGATGTCAGAAGTTCTGGAAATGCCATGTCAAGGCCCGTTCATACCTCACATAAACTACGGAATACGTGTGGATTCGACGGCTTAAAGGGATAGTTCATCTGATCGGGACAAAATCACGGGACTCGTGATTTTGTCCCGTTCAGGAACGGTAAATGATTGTTTATTTACTTTGACTATTATTGAAATTGACAATTGTGCCAAATAGTTTAGACACTACCAACTTTTGCAGGATCAGGACTCTGTATCGTGACTCGGTATCGGGGATCGGGATCGGCCGATCCTTAAAATCAAAAGATCTGGATCGGATCGGGAGAAAAAACGTGATTGGTGCACCCTTACTGACAAGCTCTTCCTGTACAGGTGTGTTCTATCCGTCCATCGCCAGTCTGTGCTCTCAGCGCGTCGTGGACTCGGAGAGGCCGTTCTTCATGAGCGTGGCCGGAGCCGGATGCAACCTGGGGTATTTACACTGATACATTTCATAGTTCACTCTCTCTGCTAGTTGCAGCAGAAGGTTTTTGGTGAAAGAATGAAGAATATGTCACACAGTTTTACACATGTAACACATTTTCTACGCAGGGCTCTGGTGCTGGGCGGCGTGGGCTCGCTGATCCTCAAGGAATACGGCTGGCAGTCAGTCTTCTACACCATCGGCCTGCTGACTGCGCTCTGGGCCGGGAGCGTGTGGAGATGGTGTCTGGGAGGTGAGGCCGAAAGTTGTGGAAGGAGATGTTGGTGGCTCTCCCAGACAATATGTTCATAGACCACGAGACAGAGGAATCAGTGGCTGTGTCCCAAATCACTCCTTATCCCCTACACTCGATATAGTGCACTCACTTATAGCAGCTCAACAGCAATGGCCGAGATTTTGGACACTAGAGTCAGTGCCGTCAGCCGGCCGCCCCGCCCCCCCACACACCTATGGCTGAGAACGACAAGTTTGTTCTGCCACATATATCATAATCTGATTCTAACTAGGACTCCAAACCGGTTCAAGGAACGGAAACGGAAACCGAAAACGAACAGAATTTTACGAAATTTTACGAGGAGCAGAAACAGAAACAAAAAAAAATCTTAAACTGTTCTGGAACAGAAACGGAACATTATGAAATCCACGAAACCGGTTAAAAACGTTTTTTTTTCCGTTCTCGATATATTTTAACATGTCCTATGCTGGGAGACTATTTTCGTCAACATTCACTTTCAGGCATCAAGCCCCATGCATCTGGGACTCCATCTTGTGGACAGATGAGGAAGCGAATGTAATGGCGTTGATACAGTTACACTGAAGTTTGAGAGTCCACTAAATATATTTTGTATAAACTATATCTAAACTTAACATTGCACAATATAAGGAACTTTAAGAATGAACAAAATGTTGTGTTCCGAACCGGTTCAGGACCGATATTTTGGTGGCGGAGCGGTTCCGAGAATGAAAACGTTAAACTTGGGCCTGCCTAAACTGTTTGGAATGGAGCTTTTTAAAAATAATTTCGTTTTCAAGCCCTGATTCTAACCCTGTCGATAAAAATAAATAAATAAGTAACCTTCATGCACGTGGGAACATAAATGAAAAGTCGATCACTGTGGTTGCGGCTCCAGATCCCTGTTCGTAGTTCTTCTAATGCACAAGATTTTGATTATGTGAATATTTAATTTTGGGGTGGATGTGTTCCTCAGATCCGCCCCCTCGCAAGCAGCCCCTGCCGGCCTGCGACCGCAACTCGCCCTACCAGAAATTCACCAGACTGCGCTGGTTCAAACTCCTCAAGCTGACGCCCGTGTGGTACGTTCAACGTTTGGAGTTCATGGTTAGCAGCTATTGTAGGCAGTAAGGCTAAGGGTAATAGGGCGGTTGCACGGTAGCATCCCGGCTTGGCGGCGGAAGACATTGTGCTGGTATCATCGTGGTCTCAAGTGTTCTATTATTGATTTATCCTTGGTAATGTTCTATCAATCACCAGCAGATGGCAGCCTAACTACATCGTTGCACATATATTTATCCCTATATAATGGACGTAAAGTGGAAGTAATAACAATTAACTGTACGTATACGTGTACTTCACCACACGTGGTACCAGCAAAATGAGTATGCATTCTAATTGTATTGCCCGCTGGCATCCAGTGAGGGCGTCTTGTATATCTGACAGTATCTCTGGATGTCCACAGGACGATGGTCATAGCCCACACCTGTTACACCTCAGTCAGCTTCTTCCTCCTCTCCTGGCTCCCTACCTTCTTCCAGGACACCTTCCCCCATGCTCAGGTGAGTCCTGTTGCTGCTGCCCTGCACTGGACACGTTCTCCTACTTAAAGGGATAGTTGTTTTTTTTTTACTAGACGATCCGTACCGCCACACCGGAGGGGCAGTCGGCGGGCAATGTACGGCGTCACGTACACACAAGTGGGCGGACTGAACAACACATAAAGTAGCGCCCACGTTATAATGACGTGTGATCACTCTTGAATACCAATACACTGGTACTTTTTTGGGAAGATAAACATGTTACATGTTCCCAGTAATATGCTACTTCCCTCTGGACCTAAACTGGACACTAACTCTGCTCACCAGACATCAGACGTCAGAGAGAACGCGTCACTCCAGAGAACCATCACTCGTCTAGTTGATGCCGTACAGATTCATGTAAAAAAAAAAAACTATCCCTTTAAGCCCTCATTATACCCTACAGTGACGGGTGATATGTGTCTGTCCGTTGCAGTCGTGGCTTCTGGAGTTTGTGTTTATACCTCCATCCGTATACAGACGTACATAAGACACTAGGGTTGCAACTAACGATTATTTCAATAGTCGCTTATTGAAATCGGTTGGATATTCTTCCTTAAAATAATCCCCGAAATATTGACAGCGACAAAATAAAATTGTCAAATTGTCATGAAGTCAATTTTGGTTCATGATCGCAAAAGGTCTACAACAATTTAGTTCAGCCACAAACCCAGCACAATTAATTTATGTGCTAATATTTTAAAGGTTTTCTTCATATTTATGTTTTTTATCAGTAATGTTGAATTATTATTAATAATAATATTTGGAATTTCAGAAATCCCTCAGTAATATCAAATTTGTGTAAACCAATAGGTGTCAATTCGGGAGTGTCAGCAAAAATCTGCTGACAATAAGAATAATTACATTCCCTGACGATTATTGATTATTGCATTAGTGCCATAATCGATTAGTCACTGATTCATCGACTAATCGTAACACCCCTTCAGGTATCCCGGCTGATCTCAGTGGATGTAATTCCTAAGACACTTGCATGTTATCTACCGACTCGAACGTAGTGGTCTTTAATCATCGATCAGCGGCCCGATTTAACCTGGTGGATACATGGAGACTGTTGTTGGATTTGGAGAGTTGTAGCGGTGTACAGTACTAGACGCTCATGCAGATCACGCACGCAACAGGCGTGTGCAAAGATAACTTTAAAGCTTTGGCCGGTGGTGGCGCCAACCGCCTTCATGGGACAGTAACGCTCCCTACTGCTAGCCTTCGGGAAATGCAGCGCAAAACGCCGCTTGCGAAAGTTCCAACAATGTTTGGAATCTGCTAATTTTGTGTTGCACCAGCACATTTTGGGGCATTCACCACAGGAGTTAATGAACAAGTAAGCGCAGAACGTATGCAGCCCATGAAAAACTGATACATTAAAATATGTTTTCATAGATGTGGTGTGTGCTTGTGTCTGTGCAGGGCTGGTTGTTCAATATGCTGCCCTGGTTGGCCGCCCTCATCTGCTCTTACTTCAGTGGCTACTTCTCAGACGTTCTCATCCGCAAAGGTAACCCTTCATACCTCCTCTATAATATATTATTGCTGGTGGCAACGTAAAAAAAGAACTAACAATGAATAAAGATCATTATGAGGAAACACCTGTTCATCGTTCAAAATGATGACCTATAAGGAATGAATAAACACATTCATTTTACAAGGACTGAAATTTGAACAAGTTCATGTTGAAAGTGAAGTTGCCCAACACTAGATATATGTCTTCTTTATAAATATGTATAACAACTTGTCTGACGGGTGCGGATGTCCTGCTTCTGTAGGATACAGTGCCGTTTGTGTCAGGAAGACGATGCAGGTAAGCAAAGCTCCTGGAGTGGACGGTCAGCTGAGTTTTCTTGGCCAATGTTTCTTGTTCAAATCAAATGAAGAGATGCAATCATCCTCTGTTCAGTAACCCCACCTCCTGTGTTCCGTAACCCCGCCTCCTCTGTTCCGTAACCCTGCCTCCTTTGTTCAGTAACCCCGCCTCCTCTGTTCCGTAACCCTGCCTCCTCTGTTCAGTAACCCCGCCTCCTCTGTTCCGTAACCCTGCCTCCTCTGTTCAGTAACCCCGCCTCCTCTGTTCCGTAACCTCGCCTCCTCTGTTCCGTAACCCTGCCTACTCTGTTCCGTAACCCCGCCTCCTCTGTTCAGTAACCCTGCCTCCTCTGTTCAGTAATACCGATTCCTCTGTTCTTCAGTTTGCAGCCATGGGCGTGCCCAGTTTCTTCATCCTGATGTTGGCCCACCCCCACTCCTTCAACTTGACGCTAATCGCGGCCAGTGCTGCCGTTGGCTTTGGAAGCTTTGGAGCCAGGTTACACAACTTTCAACCTTCTAATCGTTTTATTGTTAGCGGCTGGCGATGAGCAGAATCAGTCTGGACTAATGTCTGTATGCAGTATAACAATTTTAATTTTGAAATATTATTTTCATTTTTTAAAATTTTGGACCAAAGTCGTATAGACCATTTCCAGATCTACTCAAATCAACTGAACAGATTTTGCCTTGAGGCAGTTCACAGATTTGAATTTGGTTTATGGATTTTAGTTAAGAAATATAGCAGCTGTTTACCTAACTACCTTTCAACCTTGATTGCCCAGTTGTGGACAGTAATTTTGATTGGTTAACAGAACTCCTTCAACGGAGAACTGGAGAGAAGAGGAGATTGAGATTTTTAATCCATCTCAATCTCGGCCTAGATGAACAAATACCTGAAGAACCAAAAACAGGGTCAGGGTGGTCAACAATGTCATCTTGGTTTTTTTGGTCATCTAAACTCCAAGAGACATTGTGCCACGGACCTTATGATCAGTAACAGAGGAAGAGAAACAAGGTCAGAATAGTCCACAAGGTCGTCTTTTATGTAAACTTTATGTAAACTCTTACTCTTACTGTTGTTCTGGTAGAAGTTGGTGTGGACCTCCACAGAGTGTGTCTAAATGTCCTTCTGTGTGTGCAGCGGGACGTGTGTCAACGTGCAGGACCTGGTCCCGTCCTGCGCCGGAACCGTGTTCGGTGAGTTTTATTTGTTAGAGACCCGCAGCTCGCGAGCAGCATGCAGGTTAGCCACCAAAATATATATATTAAAGTACTAACGTCATTTCTGGCAGGGCACTTATAGTTAAGAAGCTTGCTGCCCTCCCCTTCATTCATTCCTAATTGATCCAGGTGTATCCCCCTCAGCTGATTCTCTACGCTACTGCTGCTCCCTGAATTAGTGCTTTTCCATGGTACACATGAAAATAGGGGAGTTCCTTATTATGTGCTTATGTCCGGGTATACTGTGCAGCACCGCAGTACATCATGTTCCACCTAAAATATTGGTGACCCCTCTCTCGTGATTGTGGCCCCACATTCTAACCCAACGATTTGGTTCTTTGTGTCAACAGGATTCATGAATATGTGTGGAGCCTTATGCGGTATGTATGATTTCTAAGTAGTGTCCGACCGATAGGGTGGATTGTCCTAAAGTGGGCCACTGCCTAATGTGGGACACCAAAGCGTGGCTCTGGCTCCTTCTTAAACTACTGAATGTCACTGAAACTATGGTAAAGGCAAACAATGGTAATGTGTCTAACATTAAGTTCAACTGTTCTACACTATTTTTCACTGTTCCTCTTAGGCAACTGACTGTCCCACATTAGGAATCTGCAAAAAAGGTCCCACATTAGGGCAATGCACCCTATATTACATTGTTATATTATTAAATTGTATACACACAGTGACAGATCCACACCATTAACCCCACTCTGCGTTCTACAGGAGTTCTGTGTGTAACTCTGGCTGGCTACATCATAGAGGTGGCGTCCTTCGCCGCGGTCTGGTACCTGGTGGTCATTATCAACGTCAGCGGGCTGGCGCTCTACCTCGTCCTCGCCGACGGCAAGCGTGTAGACCACTACGAACACTCGCCGCTCGCTGTAGTATGACCTCCGAGTCACCCTCCGGCAACGTTACGACCATGTCCCAGAACATTTTGAAGATGGGGGAAACCGCTCCCGGGTCCGTTCTCTACTGTTGCCAATGACGAAGCCTTCAGACACTGGCACGCATGGACATTCACATTTGCTGCTACCGGTATTTTAAGACTCTGAAAGGATATTTATTTAAGGACTTTTAAGGGTGATTTAGCGCTGATCAGACCTCAGCGTTGTTGGAGCTCGAACATTCGTACTTCGTCAGAACTGTGCCATAATAACCAGATGTGTTCTCTTTCCGTCCAGTCAGAACCAGGGCATTGAAAGGATATTTTTTCCCAACCGGTTAGTTCCGAACAGAAATAAGAAATTATAATGTTTCCTCATTATGAGTTCCACCTATAAATTGACGTTCCCAAACCAAAAATTGTCCAAGAACCGTTTGTTTCGTTCCTCTCAGCTGAAACAACAACAAGATATGCCAAGCAGTGTTTCAATTCAAGTTGATGCTCGTCGCGGGCACGGCTGGGAAGGGAAGGCGCGCGACAGCAGAGACTGGTGGAGCAGCAGACCGCGCTGCCTTTCAATGAGAACTTTGAGGAACGAAATAAAACTGGTATTAACCGGTTACTTATTTTTAAATAAGCGTTCTTGTTCCAGAACATAAAAGATAATAACGTTTCCGGTTTCGTTTCTGTTCCCTGGAAAATACAAAAAAGTTCCTGGTTTCCGTTTCCGTTCCTTGAACTGGTTCGAAGCTCCGGTCAGAACACACCGAACAACTCAGGAACTACTAAGGAAGGTTTTGGGACCAATGGAGTCCCCGGGGCTGTAGAATATCTGCCTGATCTCTGATTGTAGCATATTGCATATCAACTCATCTGGAGATTTGGATGTGAACAATTTGTTTGCATCTGTTTACCAGCCTGCGTCACACAAAATGCACACTGGTTCAAAATCCACTCACCACAGCTTGCTCTGTGACCAATTACACGTTATCCACCCTGCTTCGCTCACTGCTTTGCATAAATATTGATGAAATACAGTCAAAATACCACTTGAAGTTACTCACCGATGTGGTCACATGTTCTTCTGGACCAATGGGATGGCTGCTTCCCCTAGTAATTCTAACAAAAATCAGAAGTCAGCCTAGAAATGTAACCAGAACCTACCGCTGGACGTGTCTGTAGGTGTGTGATTGCATCAGCACTCAGCAGTGCTGCGTTTTGTTTCTGAGGTTGCAGAATCCGAAAATGGCCGAGCAGTGACCTGCAGGAAAAAAAGGCATTAGGTTGGGTAACGCCAGTTGGTTCGTGGCATTAAGGGTGCAACACTACATTTCACCGTTCCACCTTAGGAAACTGACTGTTCCACATTAGGGCAATCCACCCTCTAAGTAAGTTAGGTAGCATCAGTTGGTCAGTGGCATTTATAAGCATGAATTTCATTATCTAGGACTTGTGAATTATGCTGAAGCAGGCTTCAGCCAGCAGAAAAA
>OMKY01219403.1:0-11330 GCA_900302395.1 Bregmaceros cantori | reverse complement strand
GCCCACTTAGGGGTTAAGTTAGGGATTAGAGTCAACCAGTCAACAGCAAGCTTAGGACGCATGGATCGTGTTTATGAGTCATACACTACATCATCCATCCGACATATAGCAGAAACGGAGCTGTAATGAACCACGATAGTTTAAGATACTATTTAGTTTTAGTTTTAAAGTTATTACTATGAATTCTGCCATTATTACTTGTATAATCATATACAAATAATAATAAATGCATTAGGTCTAGTTAAATTTAATAACTCAAAGTTACAATTTACAAGGCACTTTTTACCTGCAGCAAAATTTTAACTATAAGGAAATAAATTCTAGCAAGACATTTCATAGATAAACTTGATAATTGTTTATTGGTTACTTAATGAGTTTTTTCTCTCTGTCTTATTTATTTTTTACACTAAAAGGGTGAAGCAACGTCGTGTTGCCGATGCGTGGACGATGCGCTAGATGTGCGATTCGTGGACGATGCGTTGGTTCTGGTTCGCCAGGCTAGAAGCGTGTTTTTTTTTTTTTTTTTTAATACCGCGGTAATACCGGTTACCGGTTTTGGTCACGATAACCGTGACTGTAAAATTTCATACCGTGACACCCCTAGCTGACAATAATAAAAAAATCAGAACCCCCACCATTAATGGGAGGCATAGGGAGGAGAAAAGATGGACTAATGTAAACATCTTTTTCTCATTGCCATGAAAAAAAAAACATAGATCTGCCTAAAATTTTGTAAGTAATTACCTAATACCGTCCACCTCTAGTGATGTGCCACAACCACTTGTAAACCAATAAAAACTAGTAGGTTGAGAACACCAGTGTGCTGTGAGTGACTAGAGAACACCAGTGTCTCGGATCTCGGAAGTGTCAGCTTCCAAAATCGAATCGCTTCGTGAATTGACCCTAAAGCATTAACACACCGAATCTGAGAAAATCCATCCGTTCGAAAGGATCGGTAAAACCATTACATCCCCGATGCTCTGTGTAACAGGGTTGCAAATCGGGGCACCCATTCATGACTGTATACTTGCTAAGTATCCCAACTGTAAGCGTACTGATTGTATTGTCCTGGACCGCCACAGGCCCAATAAGGGGACATCAGCTTATGGTGCTAGAGATTAACTGGACGGAGGAAGGAAGGATCCGGAGAGAGTGAAAGGGTCTTTACAGGGGTACGGGGTCGCAGGGCAGCCTTTGATGTAACAGACCAACTTAGTAAACCACACGCCGCGCAACCTCGTGAAAGCGTGAGCCGTACTTAGTGGGTGTATATCCAGGCTGCCCGTGTGTCAAGCAAGTGTGTGTGTAGGAGTTTGTCCGTGGGTGTGTGGGAGTCTGTGTGCACCCAAGGACACAGGTGTGCGTGTCCGCATCTCATAAGCAAGGCCGGGCGACCTTGACAAGCTCTAACCGTGTGTTCAATCTCAATACGACCTGGTTGTCTTCTAGTCACCAAATTATATTACAGTAAAATGGTTTAGGTGCTACCTGCCGCAACCTGCCATGCCATAGCACGTAGTGTCCATACTAGTGTCCTCTGCGTCCAGGTTGCCTGCCTCACTGATAATAAACCATCTTGGAATGGTAGTAAGGAAATACGTCACTGTGTCATCACCGTGTTGACGCAGTTTCCTCTAGCTGGTTAGACGCGCCATGGCCGTTCCCTCCCGAAGATATTTATTTTCTGCATGTTAAAATTTAGAGGAGCGGGGTCTGTGTTGGCCGAGTGGTTATGGACACCGCACCTAACGCGACCCCATTCATGTTAGTGGCGCTGTGTCTACCGCAGCGTCCGCAGTGTCGCGAGTTCGACTACGCTCGTCTACCCCCGATCTCTTCAACCCAGTTTCTGACTAATCCTATCCAATAAAGATGGAAAAACGGCGTTGACGCCGGAAAAAATAACTTGGAGGAGCACAAGCAATGTGACTCGTTTGAGACAACCTGGTCGCAGCATACACTGACACTATGCACAGTGCCATGGTGCACCACATCGTGCGAAGTAGCACCTAAACGTTTAATATTACTTTTCAGCTGTAAGATAGCCTGGCGAGCCAGAACCAACGCATCGTCCACGCATCGCACACTGCTAGACGCTTGCATTTGGTCTGGGAAAATCAGACAAGCCGCCGGTACGGATTCAAACGGCCAACCAGCGCGGAAGTGGGGGGAGTTTGTACGGGCTACGCAAGACGTGGGTGGAGTTTGATTGTCCACACTGCTTGTCCCACCTACAGCGCTGTGACTGGATAACACGATTTGATTGATGACCCTTTTTTTGTTTTGTTTTGCGACCCTGGTTTTACCAGACCCAATAAAAACGTCTAGCGATGAGCTACGCGGCTATTGAATCAGCTTTTTAAGGTTACCAAACGGACAACCCTGAGGTGAAAGCTGTTGAAGGGCGCGTTGAGAGGGTGCTGCGTCTGCTCACAGCGCGGTGCGAGGCGATAAGGTCCCCATTCAATCACGTGGCGACGGCTTCACACCTCAGGGGATGACGGCTCGCAGGCCAACACAACCCTCCTGCGGTGAAGAGGCCGAGCAGCGACCCTCTCTCTGTGTAAAGTGGATGACACGCGATAAGTTGCAGCGACTTGGCTGCCGTTTGCTGAAATGGGGAAGGGCTATAAATGGAAGAATCCAACCAGACAGCAGTTGACAGTCATCGTAAGATCGGTTCACATCTGTAGTTTAGATTTGGGACGTATGCTACTTGAATGGAATCCTAAAGGAAATTCTAGACTTTGGGATAATTTAGGTGTAATTAGTCTTGCAAATGAACGACTCCCATCTTTTTTTTTTTTTCACTTACACTTTTCTAACTACTCTGACTACTATGAAATTAAGCAACTAGGGTGATCCTCTTCGTGCCATACTGCCATCATTACCATTGCATGTGAGTGTATTCATTCACCACTTGTGAGATTGATATTCATATCCCGGCGGCCGCGTCAGTCGCCGCTTTTGTGTTAACGAGATCAACTTAGATGGATTTGTCCAGGATTTGGAGTGTTAATGCTCTAGAATTGGTTCATGAACCGATTCGATTTTGGAGGCCGACTCTTTCAAGATGGCTAAATTAAAGATGCCCGAATTTTTGTTTGGCCCATAACTTCTGACCGGGTGATTGGATTTGCCTCAAGATTTTATATGCATGCACATATGTGGCAAATGTGCAAATTCATTAATTGTTTGTTGATGAATCAATTGTTAAAATATTTTCAATCTGTTCATCAAAGGCAAATACGGGGGTAGGAGTAAATAAGCACTTTGCTTCATCCTACTCCTTTTTGGACTTTTTTACTTTTCACGTTTTTATTTGTGGTGAAACAATAACTGGGAATGCACTTTTCTTTTTTATGTAACATAACATGTCTATCATGCATAGTGATATTTTTCGCTTTTTGTCTTCTTTTATTTATTTTATTTTTTACATGCAAACAGATTGTGTGTTTATTTTGTAGTTTGTTAGTAAGTCCAAAATAAAGATCATCAAATCGAAAATCAAAAGCATAAACAGATTTTGATAGAAACACTGTTTGCTCTCGTCTTTCCCACATCACTATGGGCAGTACAGAGCTGAAATGACAGAATGACAACGTTAAAGACCAGACCAGAGCCTTCCCAACTGGGGAACAGGTGATTTGAGGGATCTAGCGCTGATGATTTCTGAGTCATGAATGCGACACCTGGCTGCAGATGCACACTGAGCACATTACTCACAGCTCAACGTACAGTGTTTTTGTGTGTTTCCAAGTGCCACTGTTGCAACCGCTTTGACCGACAGCCAAACTTGTTGCCCAGGGCGAGCGTGTGATCGTCGACTGCCAGCTTAATAATATGTATTTAAAATACCTTGTATCGTCTTTATGTGTGCGTGGGTGGGTTATCCGCCAGCAGAAGACATAGATGACATTTATTACCTGCTATGGCTTGTGTTACAGCACCAAGGAACAGCTACAATGCTGTTGTGTGCTGGAATATGAATTAGTGAACGGTCAATACGGCTCGATACCCTATTTTAGAGAGCGGGAAAATGCCAATAATCTATAGTGCCGTTTGAAAAACCGACAAAAACCAAAAATTTCGGTTTTTGGAACAGAAACAGAGGCTTCAATTTTTTGTAAAAATCGTTCAGCCTTACATATTTTTTCATAGTTTTTGAGCTAGAATGAAAGCAAACCTTGCAATGTGGTAATATTTGACACATATATCATGAAATTGTTTTGCATTGTAGTCAGAGTGAGCTTTACATTATAAGTTAAATACATTTGAACTCGGCATAAAGTTGTATAGGTGTATATGTGACATTTCAGCAATACCGATAAACCACTGATATGGCAACAAGCCTCATATCAGCTGATATATATCAATGACCGATGTATTGGTTATAAACGGCTAAGAATGCAATAAGAATGAAAATTAAAGAGTGGTAGCAGATTTCTAAAACTCATATAAAGTACTTATAAAGAACCGAACCGGTTCAAAGAATAGAAACGAAAACTGAAAAATATTTATTCAACGGAACATTATGAAATCCACAAAACCGGTTAAAAGGGTTTATTTTTTGTCCTCTAAATAATTTAACATATACTATGTCTGGGAGACTATTTCCATCCCCTTCCACTGTGGTCACTGGTTTCGACAAGCCCCATACATCTGGAGCTCCATCTTATGGACAAACAAGGAAAAGTGAATATAATGGCGTTTTCATGTTAATAGTTGCACTGAAGTTTGAAAGTCCACCAAATATATTTTGTATGAAAACTATATCTAAAATTAACATTTCACAATATAGGGAACTTTCAGAACAAACAAAATGTTTGTGTTCCGAACCGGTTCAGGACCGATATTTCGGTGGTGGAACAGTTCCGAGAATGAAAACGTTAAACGCAGGCCTGCCTGAACCGTTCGGAACGGAACGTTTTAAAGATAATTTCGCTTTCAAGCGATGTCCCGATGGTATCGGGACATCGCTCTTTTTAAACACACATTTCACTACAATCACAAATGCAATTTACATATACCTGACTTTCCCACGGCTTTCCCAAGTGCATGAATCTTGTAGGAGGCCTTGGGAGGCATGCACATCCCCACGGCTACTCTGCTGCACATGTGCCTATGCATTTGTATGTGTCGGCGTGTAAACGTATGCATGTGCACAAAACCGGTTTCGCCGACAGCCAAGGGGGTCTCAGAGAAGTACGTTGCCGCGGAGACGTGGCGACAGCAAATATTTAGGAGCAGATGACGGCAGGAGACTTTGCAGGCGACTACAACAACACTTCGGTCGGGGCGGGTCGCGCGTGACGAATCGTCATTCCAACCTGCTGCAAGCACACGCCTGTCTTGCTGCGGAGCCTGCACGTGTGCGCGTGCTGGCGGTTATGTGCGAGTGTGTCCGTCAAAGCGTGAGTGCACGTGGCTGGGGTCCACATACTAAAGCGACACGCTAAGCTCCGACGCCACACAGGCATGCTTATAAGCTCATGTTCTTTGTCCTGCTGGACGCCCCTATGTGTCGGGTGTTTTTAGAGTTCGATCTCTTTCCATCTCTCCCCGAGACGCACACACTCTCTCTCCCTCTGCCTTTGACTCTACAAATAACACTCTAAGTCAGAATCGCACAGATCTGTATTAATGCACACAGACAAATACACACTTGAAAATGCATTATACAAACTAGGGATATACTGATCCAGTCCTTTTCAAAGTGTCAGTGTGCTGCCCTCACGTCGCTTTGTCTTAGCAGCCAGATAACACTTCTCAGACATGAAGGACTCTGAAGGCGATTATAATCGGGACTCATTACTTTTGGCCGATCAAAATCGGGAGAGTCATCCGCTTTGTGCCAGTTTCACTTCCTACCAAAGCCTGAAGTTCCTCCTATTCCCCTGCTTTTATCACATTTTATTCCACACTCGACCACAAGGCATTTTTTGTATACATGCAGACAATACAGTTCCAAAAACATTTTAGTGTGATGACTGTAAAAAAGGTGAGTGTTGATGAGTGTTTATTTACTCAATCAATAATGATAATGGTGCCTTTTGCTGGATAGCTTGGGTACTACAACATTTTGCAGTGTCGGGACTCTGTATCGGGACTTAGCCTCAGGATTTAGTATTGGCCGATCTTTAAACTCAGAAGGCATTTACATAAATTGATTATTAAAAAAGGGTTCAGCATCCTAGTAGCCACCTGTCGGTCTCGACAACACGATTCTATAAAAGTGTTTGAGACATGCTTCATCAAATTACAGTATTTAGGATATCATCGCCGGAGACACGGTAGAGATTGTGTGGCTGTAGACTCGGAGTGCAACGATTTGTCATTGTTGACTAAAATCTTCATTGTTGTACAATGTTTATGCAACATGTGTTAGACATGTTAGACTAGATTATGTGTTAGACTAGATTATGAAGAGCTATAATTGACAATATTTCAAGTTCACAAGATGAATCTTGTGTAACTGTTATAAGGTATATAATTCTTCTCTGGCAATTCTTCCAGTCGCAACAACAATTGTCCCAGTTCCCAAGATACCGAATGCTACGGGCAGACTAAAGGTCTGTGGCACTCACCCGCATTGTTGCCAAATGTTTTGAGAGACTGGTCATAAAACACATTAAAAGCTAAAATACCACCATCACTAGACCAAAACCAGTTTGCCTACTGGAGGACCCGGTCAACAGAGGATGCCATCACCCTTGTTCTACACTCTCTACAGAAACACCTGGAGCAGAAGAACACATATGGGAGACTCTTCTTCATCAGCCTGCCTAACAAACTCCTTAGCAAACATTTAGCAATTGGACAACACTTAATATGTCAAAATCGGCAAACCCGTCTCCCCCATCCTGTCCATTAACACCAGGGATTCCACCCCAGGGTTGGGCGGTTAGCCATATCCTCCTCACACTTTATCACATATCATCTGGACCAGTCTCCCGATTATATTCTCGGTCCAAAATAGCATCCGGCACCAGCAACACCCAGCGTTTTATCTCTTCTAACCATTACCCTCGGGTGAGAGGTATGTATCCATGCCAGCCAGGACAGACTGGTGATCAGCCTGTATCCACATGCTGTCAGGCAGTTAAATGAACAAGCCGTACACTTCTGACCCTCCCCCATTGTATAAATGTATTACTGATTAGACATTGGTCTGAGGACTTGGCATAGAATGTCAGATTGGTACTTCCGCTGTCCTTATTATTACCCATTTAGTTTATTTATTATTTTTACATTGTAAATACTTAACCCGGGTGTATCGGTTTACAATTGATGATCTACGCTAGTGGTGATCCTCTAAAATGAATGTTGTTAATTTGCAATGACAGACGATGATTTATCTATCCATCTATCTATCTATCTATCTAATGTTGTTGTTATAGAAATTGAAAGTGCCATCACGCCGTAACAGGAACAGTCCATGTCATTTGCTTTGACACATGCCCAAACACACAGAGACATGCATGCAATCACGATCCAGACATTCAAACACGTTTGGACAAATGCACAAGCGGAGACGCATAAAGAAATTTGCAATGTTTTCCACGTGTGCTGCCAAGGCTATATTGAAACACCACTGTGTGTGCGCGTGTGTGTGTATGCATGGTCACAACACCTAGGTGTGACGAGCCGCCTCTGCAATAATTGCAATACAAACGCCGACACACAATAACGAAGTCACAGTGATCAAATACGTAGCATGAAAAAACTATGTATAATATTAAAATGCACATGCACTCCATGAATTGCAACTGAAAAATCCTGCATGCATAACGACCGTTTCTCAAAACGCACATGACTCACTGGCATCCTGATCGTCCGTCTGACTGCGCCCTTCTCAATCCATCAGCTTTGTGGCAGACCCGAGCTCACCTCTCTCCTTATCTCAAGGCATTAGTGATGCAGGCTTTTCCAGTAGTGGGTGTGGCATTTTGCAGGGATGCAACAAGTCATATTTTTTGTACAAATGTCAGGATGGAAAATTGAAAATATCCAACGGGCATCTTGCCAATACATTTTTGAGCATGCATTATGTTAATAATAATAATAGATTTAATGTATATAATATTACAATACCAATAACACTGACCCTTCTCGGCCTAGACTTCCACAAACGTCTCCTTGTGTTGAAGAAGCCAACAAGGTCAATAGAGCACAATTGGAATGAAAATGACATGCATGCCGGGCGCAGCTTGGACGCACGTTTCCACAATGACGGACGAGCGTGTGGAGGATAAAATGACGCCGGTGAGCCCCCAGGCCAAGTTCTTCTAAGTGTCGCAGCCGAGCGTGTGCGTACGTTTAGAAATTCATGAATAACAACGGCCTCGCACACGATTTTATCACTCGCGATTGTCCTCGCCACATATGAGTGAATGCAGTCTTCCCATTGGTATAGAGAAACATGTGACCAGATCTGTGAGTAATTTGCATTGGATATTGTCAACATTTTTAGAATATTCATGGAGTGTGTAGAGTGAAGCAGGGTGGATAGCAACTGACCCATCTCACCCCGCACAGCACCTTTTCACTCCACTCCCCTCTGGTAGGCGCCTCAGAGCTCTGCTTACCAGAACTGCCAGATACAGAAACAGTTTCTTCCCCCTAGCAGTCTCCCTTCTTAACACTGAGAGGAGCACCTTGCCACCTCACAAGCCGCACAGTAGTGTGAGTGGCGGTTTGCTGGTTTATGCTGTCCTTGTAACTTGTGAACTTGTTACATTCTAACTGTGTCACTTTATATTACCTATATCTTATTATTTTACTTTATTGTATTTATTACTTCTGGTTGCGTAATTTAGTTGTTATTATATATATTTATTGACAGTGCCACTATTGTATATTTGTTCTACTTTTTTTATTGTAGTATTTTCTCACAGTGTTATTTTATCTTTTTTTTAATCTTACTATGTTATATTTACTGCACCGGGGTCTGTAACAAATATCTGAAGTCAATTTCCAGTGTGTTTATGCATGACTGGCAATAAAAGCGATTCTGACTCTGATAATGGGTAATCAGTCACAGAGCGGGCTGTAGCAAGCCCATTTTAAAAGTAAGGTGCATTTTGTGCGGCACATTCAGCGACTTCACTCCACTCTGATGCCCTACACAGGCTGCTATACATATCCACAACACACACACGCTGATGTGTCAAACCCCGGCACTGAATGTGTTTGCTTACACCGCACTGTTATCTTGAGTCTTGTTTGTTGAAACACAGAATGTGTCCAACAGCAACACAAAACAACGCCAGCCGAGCTGAGGTGCCAGTGGACATAATGCATGACTTAACGTCTTGGTTATATGGCTGTTGGGTCAGCAGCATATATGAGTATAGACAGGATGCAGTCCATCGGAGAGACGTATGGAGATCATAACGGGAGAGCGAGGTGGGGGGGGGAGATCGAGAGAGAAGGAGGGTGATGGAGGGAGAGAAAGAGGGGGGATATAGAGAGAGTCTCTAATGGGGTCACTAATTCACTATATATATAGGTCGATAGGCCGCCGCTACTTCCAACTCCACTTAGCAATAATGTGAGCTCGCGGTTCTCAGGTGCGTGTGCGTTCACGCGCGCGTATTGGGTGGGGCGCAGGGGTCAGTGGGCTTCCCACCCCCACAATTGACCCAATTATACAGCGATGTGGCGCACACAGCATGCATTAAACATCACTTTAACAAGTCGTCTGTGTCTTGCGTTTGCGTGCACGCAGTTGTACGCGCGAGTTCTAATATTCTAATACAACACAAGTGGCGCGCTGTGACAGAAGAAGCACAATCATTGACATCCGCCCATCGCCGTTCAATACGAAACGCAAAGATTGGGCTCATAAATCATCCGGTGACCACAAGTGTCTCTAAACAACGCGAGGCTCTCTTCCCCAGATTCTTCAGCCGCTGCGGAACGCAGCACAATAGACTGCTGTAGACAGCGCGGCTGCGCTCCGGGGCAAGTGTGTGCACCGCGTTCAGCCCTCAATGCAGTGATGGGCTGCGAGCTCTGCAGGTACACACATACCGCGTGCAAGAATAGATCGTCGATTCATTCAGATACGCTTAAATATAGATGGTATAATGAGCCATGCAGCGAGCCAGATAATGACCCATCCCATTGTTGGAATCAAGGTTGGGCAAATCGATCTGCGGAGCAGTCCTGGTAATTGAATATGCGAACATTGTTTCACATATTAACATTGTTTTATTCGCCGTTACCAAACCACTATTTTGCGCCTTGTATGTACGACCAGATGGTCAGTATAATTCAAACGTTAGTTTGTGTTTCTGGAACTTGACTGCAGAACGCATCCAGCAGTGGCACACAGGAAATCCTCTAAAATAGCCGGCACACCACTTCCCACGCCAGCAAAGAGACAAAAACGAAACACAAAACCAACGTTTTGTAACAACCCTTCATATTTATATAGCGGCGTCCTCAAGTGTCTGTCGGGGTGGCGGCGCAACACTGCGGAAGATGGTCGGCGCAGCGCGCCAGTGAAGCGGTTTAATTCACACAGTCGCTAACGGTCGGAAGTGAAAGTCACCTGGGCACAAAGAGCGCGGTCCTCGCTGAGCGCTGCGGGAGTTGCTGCAGCATTTTTCCGCTCATCGCATCGACGGAGCTCCCGGCGGTACAGTCACACTCCCTCCGGACGTCTCAAGCCGCGGAGTCGAGCAGTGTATCCCGGGTGAGGGTCATCGCAAGTCTCTCTCGCTCAATAGAAAATGGACACGGGAACACAGCGAGTCCGAATCGGCACCAAACTCCGAATCGAGTCCCCCGGTTCACGAGAAAGTCATTCGAATAAAGGAATCCGTTCATGAATGTGCGCTCTTCGCTCCGTGTGGAGGCTGACAGAGCGCCTGTTGAGCTGTAGGCGCAACTGAAACCACAGTCCACACACTCCTGCAGTGAAGGATCCACCGCCCCGCCCATCTCCCTCTCTTTCAAATCCTCAAATCAACTCAAACGTTGATTTACTGAACGTAGCGCGCACTGCCAAATATTACTTTTACAACTATCACAATGTACTCGTTGAAAGTTGCAAACAGTAACGTGATCTGATTACCGCATTTCAAAAGCAAAATACGAAATTACATTCCGTTACGTTTAGATGGCTTTTAAATATCCAACTGTAAATCAATCAAGTCAAAATTTTCCCGCATTCCCATGATTTATTATGCAGTGTTCTGGTGTAAAATGGAGCTCTATTAATGTGTTATATAAAATAATAATAAAGGCGAGGTTCTGCCGCCTGCACATTTACAAGTTTTATTTTTTTTATTCAAAACATTTTTTGGGGTGCAATGTAAAGG
>OMKY01219402.1:0-17999 GCA_900302395.1 Bregmaceros cantori | reverse complement strand
GGCTGTGTCCGAAATCGCTCCCTAACCCCTAGCCCCTAGCCCCTGGATAGGGCACTGACTATATAGTCCACTCAATCTCAGTGACGAGATTTCGGACACTAGAATCGGCACTGTTAACTTACGTCACCGCTGTAGCATAGTGACGTCATTGCCTGTCGGCATTGGCCGTGGCATTTGCATGTTTTTTTAAAATAATAAATGTATACTTTATCACAGAAAATCAATTATACTCACATTTATAATTATTTGCCGCCGTCGGTTGCTGCTGCGTCCTGACGCCGTCCGCCATTGTTTTTGTTTTGGAGCACGCGTCGTCGTCTTCTACGTTTTAATTAGTGTCATGCGTCTCGCAATGCATTATGGGTTATATTTCTCCGTGTAGTGTACATCCGATGCTCACTACATTTCGTGGTGCATTGTGGGATACTTTCAGTGCCCTATATGGGGCACATGGAGAATTCGGACACCCCTACAAAATGGCGTGCGCCCCATATAGTGCCCCATATGCGGGTTAGGGGGCGATTTCGGACACGGCCAATATCTTCTGTGCTGGGCTATGCATCTTAGGCTGCGCTTACATAGAAACTCTGTGGAAGACCGTGACGATAGTTTTTTGATTAATTTGTCATTTTTATGTGGTGTTTATATGAAAACAACATTTGTCTGTAAACCCCATTGTGTGCATCTGTCAGCATGACCGCACTGCCATCTGACCGACCACACATGCGTGAAACAAGGCTTGTGGAATGTGGTTGTAAATAAACTAGCCATAACACGTAGGCAGCAGTATGGAGAATGAAAAACCCACTTCAAAGCAGACTTTTTTCAGTGGATCGTGTTGTGACCCTGGACTGCAATGGAAGACAAACTGGAAGTAGGATCGTTTTCAGTGGTTTGCTGCGTTCATGGCATTTAGATGAAAGCGGAATGCGGGATATACAAATACACATTTCTGTCAGAACCACTTTAGCCAAGAAACACAACAGAAGATGGATATCTTTTATTGTGAATTATGAATTATCTATGGCTCTGTTCAAAGGTAACCGCCCTATTTCCATCAGTACCATGGAAAAGCACAAATTCAGGGGGCAACCGAGAATTTTCCCCCTAGCAGATGGGGTGAGAGAGCAGCAGTAGTATAGAGAATCTTTTTTTTTTTTTTTTTCAATGTTTTTTCCAGCCCATTCAGGCTGTTTTTTTCTCCAAGCTTTATTTATTGTTAGGGTTAGTGGAAACAGGTGAAGATGGGGGGTAGACATGCGGGAAATACGTCAGTGGTGGGATTCGAACCACCAACTCACCACGCCATTAAGGCATATGCGTGCTTTGCAGTGCAATGCCTAACCGACTGAGCTACTGGGCAGCACAGTATAGAGAATCTTCACCCCAGCACGCAGGGTGAGATAGTTAACTCCCCATGAACAGAACCAAGCGACGTGATAAGAGAACATGTCACATCATACACAACATTTTTTCATCTTAGTAGGTGGATCAGTGAAGATGATGGGTAGCAAAATCAAGCAGCATATAGTTTAGGAGTGGGTGGAATTTATTGGGTGTGCCGAAGCTGTCCGGCCAATCGCTAGGGGAGGAAGTTAATCAGCTGAGGGGATGCACCTGGATCAATTAGGAATTAATGAGATGAAGGAGAGGGCAGCAAGCTTCTTAACTATCATGGCCTGCCAGAAATTGTTAGTTCTTTAATTTGCGGGTAAACCGGTTTATTGAGTGGCTGTTTGGTTTGGGTTTTAACTGTGTAGAACCGGCTCCTCTTCTGTCTCTGGTGCTCTGTGGGAGCTCTTTGGCTGGAGCAGCATCTATCGAAGGGGTGTGCCTGGGTTTGAAGACATATTGAAATGTGGTGTTTTTTTAATTTATCTATTCGTTTTGTTTGTGTGCAGTCCATTCGGGCCACTTTCAGTTTTTACATGATTAAATTGGAAACTGTGTGAAGGAGGGGGGGAGTGGACATGCGACAAAGCTGTCTGTTGGGGGAGTAGAACACATGACCCTCCACAACAGTACGTCATATGTATGCTTTGCAGCGTGCTGCCTAACTGACTGATCTTAAGTTGTGTTAGTTATTCTTTAAAAGGGTATTTTGTTAAGTCCTTCAAAGTTGGATTAACTTTTGCAAGGTGCTCCTATTGGAAGAATTAAAAAAAAAACTTGAAAAAAAGGCGGTGTCTTTCATCATGACAGTGTTGCTGCGTCTCAAATAACACACTTGTGCACTATTTGGTGTAGGGCCCTACATGCGGCCAGAAACCCAGTGTGCGACCGATGGACACTTGGCGCACTAAATAGGCGCCATGCTGCCTATGTAGCGGAAAAGGAATGACGTTCACACCGCGGACGCACTCACACATCATATCCGCTAACGTGTTGTAGTGCTGTTTGTAGCACTACCTACTGGGAGCATGCAAAGTTGCTAGCGCATCGGGCCGAAGCGCTACAGCTTAATTTCCGGCCAGTGCAAAATGGAGTTGTTTGATTTGAGACAGTTCTAAACCGTGATGGTGGTGCACTAAAAATCAGTCCACTAAAATGTTTGGCTCCAATATCGGTCGCCCTGGTGGAGGAAATGATGGTCGGCCTTGTAGTTTCCGGAATGCGGCTTTCACTACACAGCGTCATGATGCTCCTTAATGAAGCACCATTTCCTTACAGGACTGATATTCCTTTATCTCTTGCTTGCATTTCTGTAGCTATAGGGTTTTTTGCGAGGTTGGGAACCTAGCCCTACCTCGACATTCGTCCTTTTTCAGCCACGCTTAGGACTGTCCTTGGCGGAGTTCCACTGAAATATAGTGCACTATATTCAGATATGGGCAGAGTAGCCATAAAAATTACTTAAGAAAAAGTATTGCTACCTCAGCAAAATATTACTCAGGTGAAAGTAAAAAGTAATCATCCAAATTTCTTACTTAAGTAAAAGTAAAAACAGTTCTCTACAAAAAAGTTAGTAGCAAGTACTGAGTAACTCAGAAAAAAATAAATTATCTTTTCAAAATGTCATTGAATGCTTGATAGATATATAGATGATACAGAGAGATAGAGACAGAGAGACAGAGACCGGAGAGCGCCCGAGAGGGGGAGAGAGAGAGACTGATAGGGAGAATGCCCGAGAAGGAGAGAGAGTGCCTGAGAGGGAGAGAGTGCCTGAGAGGGAGAGAGTGCCCGAGAGCGAGAGAGACGGAGAGAGAGAAAGTGCCCAAGAGAGAGAGAGACCGAAGAGAGAGAGTGCCCGAGAGGAGAGAGACCGAGAGGAGGAGAGGGAGAGAGGGAGATGAATGTAATGCGTCACTGCCCATCTCTGACTATATTTCAGTGGACTTTCCCAAGTGCGCCATTTGAGACACGGCACGTGTCTTGGTAGGACTGTAGAAACGCTGGGCCTCCGTAACGCGGTGCTCTTGTTCTTGTTGTTGTGTGTAGTTCCTGCGGTTCATTAAGCAGATTGGCCAGGGCAGTGTGACTGTGGAGAACCAGACAGACAGACAGCAAACTGACCAATCTCAGGCACAGGAAGCTGATCACTGGGCTTCATCCCTCAACCAGGTACGCCTCACCTGGGCCAAGCTGGTTGCAGATAGACATCGGTCTTGGCCACTCGTATTCAAGGCGAATGTGCCGTGAAGTTACTTTGCTAAGGTGTCGCAATACAATACAGTAAATACATACCAAGGAAGACTGGCAAATATATTGATTAGGAATCATTCATGATATAGGGAGAATTACTGAAGTATCCCCTACAATAGAGCTATTCAACTGGCGGCCCATGGGCCAAATCTGGCCCACCAATCATCAAGTTTTTGTGGCCCACGGAAGAATTCTGACTAACTAAAAAAAATATATATATATTTTATTTTTTTGGTCAAACATGTTTTATCTATCTGAGATGCTGTTCTTTACCTCAACAGAAGCACTGGGAATTTGTTGTAGTTTAAGAGTTGTAGTTTAAGTGAGTGGCTGCTGTTTACCACTATTTGTGTTGTTGTTTCAGATGTTGCTTGTTACAAACAAGAAAGCACCATCGTTGCATAGAATTGAAGCCCTTCGAATGGGAAGTTTATGCTACTTTTAAATGATACTTATGAAAATGTGGTTTTGCGTCGTATCAAGTTGTACAAATAGGCCGGAGGATACTCTGCTCCAGGCCCTGGCCCTTAGGGTTTCTGACAATGTTGCCCTTTGAGCAAATTAGTTGAATAGCCCTGCCCTACAAGTTGCAATCGCTGAAATATGTAGTGGGTCATACAAAGCAATTTGTAGAAAGTGGAGGGCAACGAGATACTGCAGGGATGGGGGAAGAGTATAATCCTGTGTGTGAGAGAGAGATGCACAGCACAAGTTTTCCTTTCCTTAACTAGTTGGAGAGTGTTTCTAAGAAGCGTTATTGGTTCAATAACGCAGTTATTGGTAAATTCAGTTATTGGTTATTGAATTCCTTTCTTTGCTTGGCCGCTGCAGACATGGTAGTAATGCATAACATCGTCTGTTTAAAGGTATTTTTTAAATTGATTTATCCATGGTAATGTGCTATCAATCACCAGCAGATGGCAGCCTAACTACGCCCATTGCATTTGCCCCTATATAATGGATGTGAAGATATAGCACTTAATGTACATATGCGTATACTTCACCGTACGTGATACCACCAAAATGTCTGCCATGACATCACGTCCAACAGTGCGTGTTGCGTGTTTGAAATACATTTTTTTCTACTCATGATTCCCATAGTAATGGAGGAATGGACCGTTTCCTTGTTTGCCAGATTTTTGTCTAATGTGAGTTGTTTCTTCCTGTCCTTGTCGATCTCTATCTCGCTGGTCCAACCCCCCCCTCCCCCCTGACACTTCCCCTTGCTGAGCTAACACCATGCAGCTAGTATTTTCTAGTTTGAGATAAAGTAAAAGTTAGCTTGCTCTGTGCTCATCAGCTACTAGGGCAGGGATATTCAACTGGTAGCCCGCGCGGGCCAAATCCGGACCGCCAATAAAAATGTTTCTTCATTAAATGTGTTGTAGTTTAGGTGAGCGGCTGCTGTTTACCACTATTTGTGTGTTGTTGTTTCAGATGTTGCTTGTTACAAATGAGAAAGCACCATTGTTGCATAGAGTTAAAGCCCTCGTAGCTCTTTTTATTTCTATGAGATCTGTTAGCTGTGTTAGGCCATGCTTTATCATCCCTGGCCTGATGTGGTTCTGGAATGTTTCAGTAGTGTTCCTTATTAACAGGATGCAACATTGATCACTTCTTTATGCACAGTTCCACCTTGGTAGAGAAGAGCATTGAGTGCTTTTTTTTGTAAAATTTAGCTTTTCTTGATTCTGGTCTGCACCACGTTTGTGCACTGGAGGGGGGACTTTACTGGAGAATGGAAGGTTGTGGCAGGTTTGTAGTCAGTTGTGACCTCACATTGGGAATAGCAGCTACTATGTCAGTCTCCGGTTAATGTCTTGGCTCTTTGGCTAACCCTCACAACCACCACCTGCCTTTCCCTGTGGCTTCCCCACGCACACACCTTGGTCCTCTGTAACAACCCGCCTCCCTGTACCTACCCGAACCTCGCTCCTGGCCCAACAGTTCTTAGACGACACAGGCGGAGGCAGTCTGCCTTTGACGAGCCAGCAGAGGAACGAGGAGATCGACAGATCAAAGGCCGAACTGGCCCAAAACTGGGCCAAGGTGGTACGCGGTACCCGGCAGGTACGACCTGGCAGCGCTTGGCATTCCGCAGAGCAGAACAGGTCCAATGCACATTTCCAAGTTTGTAAGCAAGGTCTCCGACCATTCCAGTGGACAATTGGTCATTGATTTATAAATCACAAGCTGTTGGAACATACTAGCGTACATAACTACCTGTTTACTACCTGTGTACATAATTACTTAATGGCAGATCATCCCAGGTTAGATCTCTCTGCTTTCCTGCGACTGAGGTGCGGCGTGACAATGATTATTATTGATTACTGTATCGTTGATTGGTTGTCGACGACGTCGACTGATCGGGGCAGCCCTAATGGATTATTTGTGAACCCTTGCAACATTGCCAAACGTCACCAAACTTCTCACCAGGAAAAACAACACCTCCACCTCCTCCTCATCCTATCTGCAGCTCAGTTTTTGTACAGTCTCCGACCCTGCCCCCATATCACTTTCTACTCAAAGTGTGTCGGGTCTACTTTTGGTCAGCATGACTGGCTGGAACATAGAGGGCTTTTTATAGCCCCATACGGTCTTTCTTTTCTTGTGTATAGAGCTGCAACCGATTAATCGATGATAATCGATTATTTAATCGCCAACTAATTCATCGTTTCATGGTTTGGCCTATTCTTTGCTCAAACATGTTGAATATATGTTGTTCCCAGTGTAATTAGTCCAGTGTCAAGGTCCCAATACAATAAAGACAGCATGTAAGCTTGCGTGAAAGCCCAATATTTTATCATTTAGCATGTAAGAGTAGACTCTTTCATGCCATTACTATAAAATGGAAATAGCGAAACAGCAACGCGTTTGTAATATTAATAATGCAAACTTTTAATGTTTCATAATCGTAATTAATGCTACTTATCGTTCCGATTTTAAAGGAAAAACTAACCGATTAATCGCCAGTGAAAATGGCTGATTAACCGATTATCAAAAGAATCATTATTTGCAGCCCTACTTGTGTATCACCACACAGTTTCACTGATGAAGGCGAAAAGTCCTAATAGAACTCTATGACACATTCAACTTTCATCGGAATACCCCCGGTTCTCAATAACTAAGTGTTTTTCCTTAGAGCAGTGGTGTCAAACTTCAATTACGTGGGCGCACTGGAGACAGTATTCAAGATTCATTTCAGTTCTCCATGTTGCACATACATGACGGCACTACACACACATGGAATTTTAGTTGGGCATGAAACGACTCAAGGTACAGGTAAGAAGCAAGGTTAAACGCAAGAGAAAGAGAAGCAGCACATAAGTTATAAGTGACGTTGGCATAGAATCAGCACATGTAACATGTCAATTTATTACGGGCACCGGGGTGTAGCCGCGGAACAGGTTATGTTTTTAGCCGCGTTGGTTTGTTGTTGGAAATTAGAAAAGAAAAGTGATCAAACTTTGGTGCATTTCTGTAGCATATACGTAACATAATCATACTTAACAGCAACTCACCAATAGATCGCTGTGCGGTCACGTAACTAGACTTCCGGGTCCAGGGGCCGCTGGGAGATATAGGTGGCATGCCAATCACAAATCACGCTCCTCTACGAATACTTGCATTGAAAATAGTTTGCCACACATACTGCTAGCACTAGAAATACTTTTTTGTATCACTACGGCGCAGGTCTGCAATCTCTGAGTGCTTCTAGTTATAGGTATTATTAGAAAAAAAAAGTCTCTCAAACCTCTCAAAATCATCATTGGGCTCTTGACTTCTTCTTGAATAGAATCCCATGAACCTTTTGCCTACTTTTTACTTGGCAGTACCCCTTAGTATGGCAGACACATAGTAGTAAACCAGAATATCATGACATTGTCCCTCAGAGCAGCTAACAATAGGGTTCTATATTTATAATATCAAACTTACAGGCCACACTAACATTAACGTTTCATATTAAGGTGGGGGCTACAAAATTTCATCCCGAGGGCCACAAAAGGGCTGTCGCATGTGACGTCACGGTTTGACGGCGGCAGACATTTTGGTGGTAACGCGTACGGTCAAGTATATGTATACATACGGTCAAGTGGTATCACGTCCATTATACAGGGGGCAAATAGAATGGATGTAGTTAGTCTGCCATCTGTTGGCGATTGATAGCATATCATCATGGATCAATCAATAATAGAATACTTTTTTGTTTTTTGTCTGTTTTTCGTTTTTTTTTGTGATAGTGACAGGATTAAATTGGAAACTGGGATGAAGAGTCGCGGGGGTGGGGGGCATTGCAGAAAAGCCATAGAGGGGATTATAACCTGTGGCACTGCTCGACCTATAATAGGAGACTTTTAAACGACGCTGTGCAAATATCGCGCTCTGCTTGTTTGTCTGACCGAGATAATACCACCGTAATGTCTGCCACTGCCAAACTGTGCAACAGCCCTATTGGGCCCACTGGCCGCAAGTTTGAGAGCCCTAACTTGGAGGAACAAGTCAGTGTAGTGTATTGCTGTGATTGATCTGTAGACCCAGACTCGGTAAATGGTACTGAATTATTCATGTAGTTTGTGTCCCGCACCGGCCCCCACACTTGGCCCGTGCTTGGTGGTTCTACATGACTTTGAAGAAATGCACGTTTTTAAACTATGTAGCCTCTCTCTGTAGCAACAACGCATGACCTGCGTTGTTGCTGCAGTGTTGTAAATATAACTTGCTGTTTGTTGTAATGTTCACATTTTGCTGAACTCTTGATTTCTTGAATGTTTTATCAGCAGTTTGAGAGTTGTTATGACCAACTATTTGCCCCCCCCCACCTCCCCACCCAATAATTTACCTAACTTTACATGTTTGCTCTTTTGCCCCTTAAAAACGGTTATGATTTACTATTTGTGAAAATTATAACGTTTCATATTTATTTAAAATGCCATATTAGCACCATACAACACATTTAAGTCAAAATGAAAATGTAACGGCGCCGTCTCTATTGCCTGTAGTCAACTAATCGGTCTGAATAGTTTACTAATCAGTCTGATTAGTTGACTAATCAGTTCGATATTTTTCCTTAAAAATACGCCAAATATCCTTCGGCAAATAGTCTCGATTCAAACAAGGCCTGCCTTAACAGGCCGCTGACTGGACCGTCCAAATTTGGGCGACAATCTCATTTGTCTGCCTGGTTAGCCCACACCCACTGGACCGTCTAGTTGCGTGCGTTGCATGGACAATTAGTTGGTTCTGGCTTGTCAGGCTATGTCGCCTACTTATTCCAGGCCACGCCCACGCCTATTCTCCTTAGAGCCCCAGAGACGCCCGGCTTCAATGGCGTGGTCTAAACACCAGAATGTATCCAATGGCTGTCTAGTTTTACCACAGTGGTATAACCCACTCTTCGTTGAACACAATGAAATGCTTGGGATGGGTCATGTGCAGTCCAAAGGATTAGTGTGATGACTGTGTTGGTTGTGTATGTTCCAGGTATCTGCTGAGGCCTGGGTGGATGAGTTTGCAACATCGGGACCAGACTTCCAGCAGGCTAAAGCAGCCGTGGAGGTGGGATATTTAGGACTTTTGACAAAAGTTTTGCCCAAAAGTGTCCTGAAAACAATGTTATTTAATTTTACCCCACTTTCGCAATCAATCAACGGTCAGTAAAATGGAAGAAAAAAAAAAGGACAGGGATCGCGGTGGCAGAGTGGTTATAGAGCACGCTGCCCAGACCACAGGTTGAGCAGTGCCGAGGGTTCTCATCCCCTCTCTGGCTTTTCTGCAATGTCTCCCCCTGACTCTTCATCCCACTTTCCTATTTAATCCTATCACTATCTCTCAAAATAATAAATCCTTGCACCCACCCAACATGCCCATACACATGCCTACCTGGCGAGCCAGAACCAACACATCGTCCACTCATCGCACATCGCTAGACGTTGCATTGAGTCTGGGAAAATCAGGCGGCTGTCGCTCGTATCTGGGCCGGACCAATCAAATTATTTGAATCAAAACATGGGCGGAGTTTGGTATAGACTACGCGAGACGTGGGCGGAGTTTGGTTGTCACGCCTCCACGCCGTTTATCCCATCTACGATTAGTACGATTAGAGCGATTAGATAACACGATTTGATTGACACTTTTTTTGACACGTTTTTCGACCCAGTTTTTACCAGACCCAATGATCGTGTGCGATGTGTGGAAGACTCGTTGGTTCTGGCACGCCAGGCCAACCTGCCCCCGCCTCTAGTACAGCTGAACCAATGTCACAGGACTGTAGCAGCCCAAACCGGGGCACATTTGCAAGCCTCATGACGAGTGCAGTGCGGTATTGATTGAATTTAGCTCCCCGCAAGGTCGACGGAAGAACACCGGCTCACGTTACACTTTGACTCCGTGCCCGGTGAGGGCTGGGGTAGGTGAAAACTGATATTCGGGCCTCAAGACGATTCAGACGTCCAGACACTCGGTAAAGTGGTGATAATGTTCTCCCCTTTAGGGTTTTCATTCCGTAATCCTCGTGGAGGTATGGGGTTATAATGGATCTAATATGGACCGGAAG
Organism: Bregmaceros cantori; assembly: GCA_900302395.1. Classification (NCBI taxonomy): domain Eukaryota; kingdom Metazoa; phylum Chordata; class Actinopteri; order Gadiformes; family Bregmacerotidae; genus Bregmaceros; species Bregmaceros cantori. The sequence continues at coordinate 7,804 of OMKY01219402.1, read as the reverse complement.
TACGAGGCCCTTCTTCGCTGGTGCAACATGCACATATGAATCAGATGAATTGTAGTACAAATTTTCAATTTCACTTGCTGTGTCCGAAATCGCTCCCTATCCCCTATATAGTATGCTATATGAGGCGCACGCCATTTGGTGTAAGGGTGTCCGAATTCTCCATGTACCCTATATAGCGATGTCCCGGTTACTGGTATTAATATTTTGATGGTGAAGATGAGCTTCTGAATTTCAAAAAACCTGTGCACTCAGATTCCATTGCATCGGGAGACGTCCCATTTTAGCAAAGTTGCTAGTTGTGGACATAAGTAATATTGTGGTTCTGCTGCTGACTAGTGGCTGCAGTCTCTTGAGAAAAAATAAATGTTTTGAATCGAAATTTCGAATCCAGTTTAAGGCAAGATTGACATCACTAGTGTGTACTCGGTGTCAGGGCTTTGGACCTGACACCGAGGACAAAAACGAAAGCTGGGAACTTTGTTTTTTCCATGGAAACAGAACCGGAAACGTTATTGTTTTTTCAAGTACTGGAACAGGAACACTTATTTAAAAATAATGGTAACCGGGGTCCGCGTTGGCCGAGTGGTTATGGACACCGCACCTAACGCGACCCCATTCATGTTAGTGGCAGTGTCGCGAGTTTGACTACGTTCGTCGACTTGTCTGCAATGTCTACCCCCGATATCTTCAACCCAGTTTCCGACTAATCCTATCCAATAAAGATGGAAAAACGGCACTGACGCCGGAAAAAATAACATTTAAAAAAAATAAATAATGGTAACCGAGTAATACCGGTTTAATTTTGTTCCTCGAAGGATTGCACTTTGGGATAACTTGAAAAATTAAACAAGTATTTATAAAATCTACAATGCACTAGTATGAATCGTTGCAGGACTCTATGCGGAGTGTCGTTGTGAGTTCGCCCCAACATGCAACGAGACCTCGGCTGTAGAGCGCTACCAGCAGGCAGCAGCGGGTCTACTAGCATTAAACAGCTGGCGAAATGAACTGTTCCGGTGTTCTAACCGGTTCAGGAACGTCAATTTATTGGTGGAACTCTTAACCGGAAACGAAAAGTGTGACTTACAGAAGTGAATGTCCCTGTGGTTCTTCAGAGCGACGTGGACTTCTGGGAGAAGCTGCAGCAGGAGTGGGAGGAGATGGCCAAGAGAGATGCAGAGAGCCACCCCTGGCTGTCTGACTTTGACCAGCTGGTCAGCACCAGCTACGACAAGGTAGTTAAAACCACACTAACCTTGGTTCTTAGGAGAATCCCCAGGGGTTAAGTTGTGGTCCTTTGCTAAACGTGTAGCCACCCTTGGGTGCTATGGTCTGATACACCACATTGGGCGGCATGGTGTCGCAGCGGTTAGCATTTCTGCCTCACAGCTAGAAGGTCCAGGGTTCGAATCCCCGTGTCTGTGTGGGTTTCCCCCAGGCACTCCGGTTTCCACCACAACCAAAAACATGTTCTAGTAAACCTGCTCCAGTCAGTGCCCCCGGCGAACGCACTGCCTCACCATCTGGAGTTGGCCCCCGGGTGCTGCGCACATAGTTGCCCACCGCTCCTTAAGGATGCGTTAAATGCGGGGGAAGAATTTCACTGTACATGTACCGTATGTATGTGTGACAAAATAAAATATCTTAATATTAATCTTAAGATGTGCCTGGAGCAAATCGGTAGCACCTCACCGCAACTCCATTTGTGACGTATCATTGTGTCTCTCGCTGTGTATGCTGTGGTCTTAAGCCACAACAACAAGACCATGTATGGGGCTGCCATGGTGTGGCGTCTTTAACCACTATGCCACGGGGCCAGCGTACCGTATGACATTTCTGATACGGCCCAAACCTATTTTGTGCTTCCAGGGCTACCAGTTTGAGGAGGACAACCCTTACCTCAGCCATCAGGAGCCGTTCGCAGAAGGTCTGAAGAGGATGGAACAGGGGGACATCCCGGGCGCTGTGCGGCTGTTTGAGTGCGCCGTGCGGAAGGAGCCCGACAACCAGCTGGTGAGATGGGAATAGCAAATTATCCAGTGTTCCGACTGCCAGGGGTGTACGCCACCCACTCACTTCTGCCGAGATGAAAACAAAAAACAAAAAAAAACTGCCAATCAGTGGTGTATGTTAATAGAATCCCCAGTAGAGGGAATTCACATTAAAACACTCACTAACTTATAAAGTGTGGGTAACACTTTAGAGCAGAGCTTTGAACCGATATTTTTTCTCAATCGGTTTGTTCCAATCAGAAACAGAATTATAACGTTTCCGGTTATTAGTTCCACCAATAAATTGACGTTCCCGAACCGGTTAGAACAAAAAAATACTGTTCCTGGAAAGGTTAATTTCGTTCCTGTCAGCTGTTTAATGCTATGTAATTATATGTTGCCGTGAGCCCACAGCGACTCGCAACAGAGGCCCGCTGTTAGCGCTCTACAGCCGAGGTCTCGTTGCGTGTCAGGGCGAACCCAATCAACCCACAACACCACCCTGCAGAGTGTCCCGCAACGATTCCTATTCTTCCGATTTTATAAATACTCTTGTTTTATTTTTGAAGTTATCCCAAAGTGCACTCGTTTGAGGAACGAAATAAAACCGGTATTAACCGGTTACCATTTTTTAAAATGAGTGTTCCTGTTCTGGAACATAAAAAATGATAAAGTTTCCGGTTTCGTTTCTGTTCCCTGGAAAATACTAAAAGTTCCCGGTTTTCGTTTTCGTTTCTTGAACCGGTTCAAAGCCCTGCTTTAGAGTACGAAAGAATATGCGGACACGTCTTGCCAGTGCGTGAGAATCCGTTAGTGTACCAACACATGGGCCGTAGCGCAACAGCGGCCCCAACAGGTGAATGATGTACATGGCACAGACATCCCAATGAAAGCCCCGCGCCCCTAACATCAGCACCCCCCCAATCAAACATTACATTAAAAAAGTGCAATCCCGCCGATCCGATGTAAACAATCACTTGACTCCTCCATTTTTAAATGACCGACAGAACGACCATTAGTTTGCAAGATGACAGAACAAAAAAAAATGAAAAGGGAACCCGGAAAAAAAAACGATGATGTCACAAATCCCCCACTTTGAAAATCCCCAGTACTGCACTGCCGACTGCTAAAGGTGGAAACCCCCGAAAACACGCAAAAAGAATTTGGGGCAAATTCATCCACCCGGCCAGACGTTGTACACCAACAAAAAAAATCAGCCATCTTGAATTCAGCTATCTTGTAAGTGTCCAAAATCAGTGCATGAACCTACCCTAGAGCATTAACTCACCAGATCTGGGACAAATATCCATCTGTTCAAAACGTATCGCATTAACACGAGGGATCTGCCGCGGCAGACGCGGTGGCCGCACATGTACATTTTTGGGATCTTTACATGCCTATCATCCCTCCATTGGTGAACTGTGGTGCGCAGCAGTACTTTGTCGCAGAATATCAAGTGTAAGCATGCATTCTTCCATTGTAATGCTAAAAAATGGAAATGTTGGCAATGAGTGGAGATAGCGAAACAGAAAAAACGTTTGAAATATTAATATTGCAAACTTTTAATCATAATTCCCGCTAATACTTGATCCGATTTGAATTGAAAAATTAACCGATTAATCGACAGTAAGAATGGGCGATTAATCGATGTTCAAAATAGTTAGTTGCCCTATTTCTATGTGAATTTCCGGTGCCGCTTTCGTTTTAAATGATGATCGAATGCAGTAACCAAATAGTGATGTCTGGATGAGCTAGTTTTGTGTCCAGATTAGCCTAGTGTGTGTTAGCCAATAGGATTACACGCAGTCTAATATGGACATGCTGTGTGCTGCAGGCTTGGCAGTATCTAGGCACGTGCCAGGCGGAGAACGAGCAGGAGTTTGCAGCCATCAGCGCCCTCCGCAGGTGAGAACACGCAACTGCCACTTGCACAGTCCACAGTTCAGGTGTGTTTGGTAGTACGTTACACTAATGAAGTTACTTTAGTTTAGTTTTTGGTGTGTTTCACAGTAACCAGTGAAAACCCTCTCCCTTTTTTGCCAGAGCTGAGTATTTTTCTTTGCTGTTTTTGGTGAGACGTGGGTTCGATTTCCCCCCCCCCCCCCCACCAATGTCTCCCCTCATGGCTGCTCTCCAAACTACACCCGTTTCCGCTAAGGAGTGGTTTCTCTTGTTTCATCCTCCAGGTGCATCGAGCTGAAGAAAGACAACCTGACCGCTCTGATGACGCTGGCCGTCAGCTTCACCAACGAGTCTCTGCACCGGCAGGCTTGTGAGACGCTGCGCGACTGGCTCAGGCACAACCCCAAGTACCGCTCCGTGCTGGATCAGGCTCCGACCGAGCAGGAAGCTCCGGAGATCCGCAGGGAGAGGTTCGGCTCACTGCTGCCCGAGTAAGTCCATGAAGTGTTACGGTGCCTTTCCATTGGAGTTCGTTTCCGCTTGTCACGGGCGGTGAAAGTCCCGAAAATACCATGTAAGTGGACGGGAAGTGATGCGGCATTGATACGCGAATTTGCGTCCAGCGACCAGTTGCCGTGCGACTCGCCGGCTACGCTGATGTCATTCTATGCAGACATGCACAGGCATTAGACGTAGAAACGAGCGAGGCGTTGGATGCATGAGTTGAAAAAGTTAGTGTGTGTGTGAAGTGTGAGCTTCGACCGCACACAGCCCTGCAGCCCCACCCATGGAGACGCGGGGCATTTGTCCCGAGTCGAACCTCGCAGCTGGAACCAACCGAAGTGGGCCCTCGGTTGCCCTCGCACTCTACCCCTCTTTGTTTGTGAAGAGTTAATAACGCCGTCGCCGATATTAAATTATTTCAGCTACGCAAGTCTCTGCCTCTGTCCTTTCCTTCCCCAGGAAGTTGGTTCAGATACCTATGGCGTTTAAAGAAGGTATCCGCTCTAACGCCAACCTTCCCGGACGCGCCGCTTGTCACAAGCTTCAACTCGAATTGAAACACCGCTGGCACAAGCGCATATTTCAAGGCACTCTAACTTCCCATATTATGTTATCTGCTGGAAGAAAAGGATGCGGTTAATTGAAGTCACAAAAGTGCTCTTCAATGCATGTAGGGGCGGCTAAGGATGTCTGTGATTAATCGATAATAGGGCTGTTGCAAGGTGACTTCACGGCAGACATTTTGCTGGTATTGTCGTGGTCAGACAGATAGCGATATTTGCATACTATTGTCTGTTTAAATGTGTTCTATTATTGATTTTTCCTACTGGTTATATGCTATCAATTGCCAGCAGATGGCAGCCTAACTACGTCCATCGTATTTGCCCCCATGGACGTGAAGTGGTTAGGTATACCACTTAACCGTATGTATACATATACTTCACCGTATGTGAAACCAGCAAAATGTCTGCTCGTCCCAAGCCGTGACATCACGTCAAACAGACCTATGATTAATCAATCAAATATCAATCGTTATTTTTCTTACCAACAATTAGGATCAAGCATTTACGTCACTTGCGTGTCTGCTGTCATGCTAGAGGATCGGCCTCGGGTGTCAGCCACGCCCCGCTCATGCGGCACGGAGCATCACGCATGCGCATCTGAAAAGAAATATTAAGAATATAAAGTTAATGACAATCAAATAATTAATTAACTGACTTTTTTTTACATTTTAATGAAGGGGGGGATACAAAAAAACACATGTCCATGTGCTCCTACTGAATGCTTTGGAAATGCTTGTGCGCCTTAAGTTTGGCTCCTCCTGTTTTTGGCAAAGTATTATTACCTGTTGATCTTGAGAGAGTTGTTGCATGGCCAACTAAAATTCCATGTGTGTGTACTGCTGTCATGTACAGTATATGCAATATGGCAAATTAAGATGAATCTTGAATCTACTAGTAACACTAGCCGATAACAGCCCAAATGGAAGATTAACAATGGGAGATTAACAATAACATGTGATTGCCCCTCAGGTCCTTGTTCACTGAGGTCCAGTCTCTGTTCCTCCGGGCGGCCAACTCGGACCCGGCCCGAGTAGACCCACAGCTGCAGTGTGGTCTGGGCGTGCTGTTCAACCTGAGCGGGGAGTACGACAAGGCAGTGGACTGCTTCACGGCCGCCCTGTCCGTCACGCCACAGGTCCGACAGTTTGGTCCCACCGCTTCCATTGAAAAAAATCAAAATAAACCATTCGGTGACGGTATAATTAAATGGTAACTACTTGGTAACTAAAAGGTAATAATTAATATTTACAGGTTATGTACATGGTAGCTATGATGTTACTATCGGGTTATTTCTTGGCAATTACTAATTGAAACTTACATATTAAAAACATGGCAATCATGGCATAATCAGATGATATTCTGCATATTTACTATCTGCTAGTGACATAGTAATATCCTGATTGCTGTCAAAGAATGCATCAGTAATAAGTAATGAGTGTAACAGTAATAACCTGTTACTAAGATTATAGCTACCTTGTAAGAGCCAGGTATTTACGCTATAAATATACTGGTAGTTATTGGTAATATCCTGAAGGTTGTCAAGATATCAATTCGTAATAGCTTGGTAGTAACATCTAAGCTACTATGTAATTGTAAAACTATAAAATGACAGTAATAAACACTTATTATGCGTGAATTAAATAAAATGTAATACACACATGCACATTGCATAGGACACTTGGTAATAAAATGTCTTCCTTGTTGAATATAGACACTTGGAACTGTTGTTATTATGAAAAATAAAAATAAATAGGTTAGGAGCCAGAGCCTTTGCATTCTGTGAGGCCTTGGTTTCTTGATCGCTCTCTGTCTCTAGTCGTGAAGCGTGTCGCTTTTGCTGGATGGCCCGGGGGAAATCGTAAAATAAACCAATACCTCCATTAACGTTATGTAAAATGATGTTGATGAGAATGACAATTGGTAGCAGTATTATGATTAACATTGATGAGGCTTTATCATCTTACAGGACTACTTGCTTTGGAACAAGCTGGGAGCAACTTTGGCCAACGGGAGCCGCTCCGAGGAGGCGGTGGCCGCCTACAGGACGGCCTTGGAACTGCAGCCGGGGTTTGTGCGCAGTCGCTACAACCTGGGAATCAGCTGCGTCAACCTTGGAGCGCACAGGTATATTATAATCACACAGGCAATTAGAAGTACAGTGTACAGCACAGGTAAATACAGGTGCATTACCACTGTATTATCATTAAGTTCTTTATATCACACATTCACACTGGTAACAACTTGTATATTACAACATGCATACTCTAGCCACATAATCGCTTGACCTGGGAGAGAAACGTACTCGATACACACTCATCGACAATACATGGCTATTTACAAATAATGTGCTTCAAAGGGAGCACACTGCCCTCTGCTGGTTGCTTCTTGATTATTCACTTAAACTATGCTGCATCTATCAATGCAATTTATTTCTGACACCTCTAGTAATTAGCCAATTGCCAGAGTTTAAGCCAAACTGCATTGTACTGTTCATCATGTAAAGGAGTGACAATATGGAATGGAACGTGTAAGAAAGTGAAAAATTTTAACTTTTATTAAAAAAACATTTTAAAACTAATTAAAGATAGAGTTAAAACTGAGGCACTCTTATTCGGTCGTCTTATACGGCAATAATAATTTGTAAATTGGACAACAAAACTGTCAAAACAGAATTGACCTAATTGAAATCGTGCTGACAAAACTCCACCTTGAAGGATTAGTGGAAGGTAAAAGAAGTAGATGCTGACAAACCACCACATTTGACCTTGCTTTCCCGTGCAGAGAGGCAGTGGAGCACTTCCTGGAGGCGCTGTCGCTGCAGCGGCGTGCAGCGGCCGACGTCGC
>OMKY01219401.1:0-15101 GCA_900302395.1 Bregmaceros cantori | reverse complement strand
GGTTGTCGATTGGGGCCTTTGTGTCAAAACGGTAAATCAATGAGGATATTACTGGCTGCTAGCAGACAATAAAAATACCAAACAGACATAAATTGAGCCATTTGTTCAGTAACCACAAAAAAGACACAGGCAGAGTGTGTGTTAAATTGAACACTTTCTGTAGCATGCAAACATAATTTGGAATTAGAGAGGATGTGTGTTGACTAGTGTACCGGGGTTAATGTAATCGGATTTGTTTTCTGAGCAACAAGTAATCTAACGGAATACATTTTTTACGTTTTTTGGGAGCAAGCACCATCTTTCATTCATCATTGAAGAGAGAGATAGTCAGAGACTGGGATGAAGAGTTGGGGGAATTGGGGGGCATTGCAGAAAAGCCGGAGACGGTATGCGAACCGGTGGTGCTGCTCGGCCTGTGGCCTGGGGGATGCGCTCTCTAACCACTCTGCATGTGTGTTCCAGTATCTTCAAATTTTGCAGTGAAGGCCGCACCTTATACCCAGGGGCTTAATTTGACGGGGAGCGCATGCCGCAAACTCCACAAGCTACTCGTCCACTGAGCTCCGGAACCTTCCACTTGACAAATGATGCACTGCTTCCACCAAACAATCCTCAACAATTCTGCACAGTTACAAGATGAGTATCTGTTTTTGTAGACTTTAATGAGCACTTTTCTGATAACAACATGAACCATGGATTGAAACTTATTTCAGACTGCATTTCAAAATAAAGCCGCGTTTCACCTTCATTTTCAAACATTTATGTGTTTCTGCTCTGGTGGAGAGTTCAATGTCTGAATTTCTTCAAACTAAGTGGAAACTGGAAAAAACCTGCACCTGGAATGCACAGCTGTGTACTCCTGTTTCTGCACATTCTGTGAAACACCGTGGCCAGGGTCAAGCCATGTGACCATCAACTGTGTTTATCCTTTAAAAAAAAAAAGTATGCCGTATGATGTTGAAAAGTGCAAAGAAATATAAAGGCACAGACCAAGGGCGACATGTTCACAAAAGTAGAATTCCACAGAGAATAAAATGTCAAGAGCTGCTCTTACACGAGCGGCACACAGCCACGCGCATTGTCGGCAGATCGCACACCCACCCCTGGCGGCAATCCACAACTACCGTGCGCCTCCCTGATTGGACGCCCTCCTCTTCTTAAACTGCGCTCCAGCACTCGGATGACGCCAAATCATAAGCTGTGTCCGAAATAGCCCCCTATCCCCCATATAGTGCACTATATGGGGCGCACGCCATTTTGTAGGGGTGTCCGAATTCTCCATGTACCCTATATAGTGCATTGAAAGTATCCCACCATGCACTCAAAAAAAGTAGTGAGCATCGGATGTACCCTAGACGAGACAATACAACCCATAATGCATTGCGAGACGTTTTAAAAATGACCTAAACTTAAATAAAATGGCACGGTCGGAGTAAATGGCGACCGACCACGGCAAATAGTTATAAATGTCAGTACTTTCGACTTTATCTGATGATTGTTGGATTTTATAATTATATTTTTTTATAATTATATTTTTCAACGGCATCAACTCTAGTGTCCAAAATCTCGGCCGTTGCTGTTGAGTGCACTATAAGTGAGTGCACTATATGGGGGGTAGGGAGTAGGGGATAGGGAACGATTTCGGACACAGTCATAGTCTCTGATCAGAACTCCAGCACAACCTGCACCTCTTCAAGCTGGATAAGCGTTCAGATCTTCTTGGCTCTAATCTGAACTCTGTTCTTCGATCCAAGGACAACTACTTTGTTACTTTTTGCCTCTGCAGCTTCGTTTAAGACTATATAATTCTGCGATATCGTCTGTTGTTGCTCACACATTCACACGCCAATGGCGCAGCTGCCATACAAGGCGCTGTTCACGACCCTTTGGGAGCAATTTGGGGTTCAGTGTCTTGTCCAAGGACACTTTGGCATGGAGACTGTCAGAGGCGGGATTCGAACCACCTTTTGATTTTCAACTCTCCAGCTATTGGAATGGCCGCTCTACCAACCGAGCTACAGCCACCCCACTACACAACTGTCATTGTGTATTCATCATTAAATGGGTTGGGAGGATTGTCGCCCAAACCTTTGTAATAGTAATGTCCAATCTTGGGGTTCCACTTTTCAGACTCAATTTCCTCCAGGAATGTGCACATAAATAGTGTCACAATCACGTTCATTTGCTTCTAATCTAAATCTACTCTTGCAATCGAGGGAAATGAATTGATTGATCATTTTCACAACTTGTCCAGCATTTCACTAACTGTTCCATGTCATGCGCTCCAAATCCCATGACCTTAATTGTTCAATTCTCATTAATCTCCCTCTTCTTTTTGTCTTGCTGGTTTGAACCTGTACCGTTAAAGCAGTGCGGGGCGCGGCGCACATGCACGCGTACAATTACTTCCCAGACGCCTTCCATCACAGGACACTCAATTATAAAGAGAAAGCTAGTTTGGCTAAATAGATTTTTCCTTTCATTCATTAACCTCGAGATTGCCTTGCGAGCATTTGCATGCAGGAGCTTTAATTAAGAAGACAGCGGAAGATTGGACCGAATGTTTGGACGGATTTCCCTGGCGGACTCCTGGCCGACACCCGCGGGAGCTCCCTCCCCTCGCAAGGCCCCCACCACCACCACCACCCGTCAATCCGCTAGAAGCTCCACAGAGAGATACAACAATGTTGTGGAATTAATTCTAATAAAACAAGGGAGACAACGCGGCTCGCTCTCTCAACCTCCGAAACTCAAGAACGGGACATGCTAAATCCTAGCCGCTTACATGCATCAGAGTCACAATTGTTGACATTGTCAATTATACAATGTTCACAGACTCGTAGGCCTAATTGTTTTTGGACTCGTGTTTAAGTGACGCAGAACATAGGACACAGAGCAACAAAATAAGACAATAGGCAAGCTGAGAATCGTTATAGCTGTTAAGAGCACGTCAGTTAGTACAGCCAGTCCTGTTTGGACTGTATCCCACCATATTTGTCAATATTTGTGATTTAAAAAAATCATCAACTAGAAGCACTCAGAGAGTGCAAACCTGTGTCAAGGCTTTTGGGTCACTGATGCCAAAACATCTCCACGCTATTATGTTACTTATAAGCTACAGAGATGCATCAAAATGTAATAATCACTTGTCACCAGTGGTAGGCTAGCACGCTCTTGGTGGTAGGCGGGATTATAGTTATAAAAATAAATATTTTCGTGATCTGCCGGTGGTGGGATGCAAACCCAGGTCTCCAGCTTGGCAGACCATAGGACTAGCCGCTACACCATATGAGCTGTAGGCAACTGCTGTGTGTTGCTGCATTTTGTGCTCATAGCAGTTGTCAAACTAGACGCTATTATGTCATGTTACGTATAGGCTACAGAAATGCAATCACTGTATGTCATATCCAACAACTGTACAGAATTTAATCAGGATCCGTGCACAACTTTTTCAGTTATCCTGCTGACAGACAAACCAACGTGGACGGAAACATAACCTGTCTGGCGCAGTTAATTCATATCAGCATTGGTATTGATATTGGAAATTAGGAGGAGGTCAATGGAGGTAAGGGGGGTAGTAAGAAAAACAGTGGGGTGCTGTCTGGCATCCTGTTAGGAATATGCTCAGTAAACTAGCAGCAGGTGTGACGTGCCCTGCCCATACAGCCGGCAGGTTTACACCATTATTCAGCCATTATTCAGTGCTGAATGCATGCTGAGCTTAGGGACAAGTTGGCACGTTGGGGAAAACAGTAAATATAAAGATACTGGTGACATGCACAATACGCCAAATATAACTTTAAGGGGATGTGGGTATGTCTGAGCAAGTGTGACAACTGGGAGAATGGAGAGGGGGGGAGAGAGAGAAATAACTCCCAAACAATATGCACTAAATAAAAAATCCCCAAACAAAAAGAGAACTATATCACCTATAGAGGAAACGCTACAAACTAGGATGCTATTGGACCCTAAAACCTGTTGCCATTAGAGGGCAGCAGAGCAGCAGATGTTCGCTAACCTCCTGGTTAGCGAACATAACAGAGAAGTGTAGTCAAGATGACTTAAAAAAAAAAAAGGAACATAATCAGCCCAAAATGACATGAGCGACATCAGTAAATACGGCTCATCGTCCATTTCTATGCATGACTGGAAATGACTGAGGGACAACCTTCGGACAGGGGAGAGATAAACCTTTTTTTGAGCTTCATTGCTCTGCTGATTATTGAACGAGTGTACAGATGCATATACAATAGCCTTTTTACTATGCATATAACAGGTGTGCTTTGGCAAATTATGATAGAGAGAAAGAGAAAGACTTCTGCTTTGTCCAGCGTTACTACAGTTATTAGTTATCAGATTACTGTAATGTGTTAACGTGCAGTCAATTTCTAACCAAACCTGAATATGGTCAAGAAATAGTGTAGGCATTTTTTATGGTTTTGCCTTAACTGCTAATGTGCTAAATGCTACCACAACTGCCACAGGATGTGTGCTGTACGAAGTCAATATTTTCATATAGACCCAATTGCATATTTGCCGACCAACAATGAATACAGTGAGGCCTGGCAGAGCCAATATAATTTGTGGCCCGTTTCCATTAGGCCTTAAGGGGTCCGGACACTTGTACGGTTTTGTGGCACGCAATCCACGCGATTGGCTCGTGCCCGTCATTTTGCGGCACGAACCGGGAGTTACACCATCTTCACCCACAGTTAACGTCAGGGCGAGGCTCAGTGAGCGAATGCATGACGACCCGTATCCGAAAGAACACGAGCAGGCAAGGGCAGCGCGTTCATAGCCAGCGCATCATTTCCGATTTTCTCAGCCCAAATTGCTTTAAATACGACCTCGCGTCCAACCAAGTGTCTGTGCAGCTCAGAGAATTGTGTGCGGCTGTGATGGCACCGGCGTGCGTCTTTCTGCATTGTCCCGGCAAGTTGACGGCCTTGACTAGCTAGCGTGTAGTTTGTACACTGGCACGAGCAGAGTCGTGGCATTGTGTGCCACAAAGTCAGGGCTCCTTTACTCTACCCGTTTTGAGCTGTTTCTCAACCAGCACGATAACCATGTTAACTAGGGTTGGGAATTTTTGTTTGGGCATGTCCCGATTCGATTACGATTCTTAGGCAACGATTCGATTATGAAACGATTCTTGATTTTTTTTTTACATGTATGTTTATGCATTCTTTCCACATTTTGTTTTTGTCTCACTGAATGAGCAGGTACGTCATTCCATCCCGACGCGCTTGTCCAATCCACCCCCTTCGTCCACGCTATAGAATCCGAAATGACTCCAGGCTTCTGCTTTTAATGTGTTGGTGTGGGACGTATGTCACAGCGCGGTGGATGTGAACGCTCAGGCATGTTGTTGTTGTTAGCAACTTAGCATGTTAGCTTCCCCGCATGTTTTGGTCACTGCGCACACGCTGGCCGTCCGCTCTCCTTTAGCGCCTCGAATACCGCGGCAGCTGCATTAGTTTCACTTCGTTTCGGCAAATTCGGAAAATGTTCCCACCTCGAATGTTAACCAGGTATTATTTTAGAACCTGTTCTACTCAGGTTCCAAGCCAGTCAGTGGACGTTATCTCCCATCTGTATGCGCCCTGTACTCCTCCAGAACTCTGAAAAGTGTGTGTCGGATCGCTACTGAAGTCGAGCCAGGCCATAACAGTGTAGTGGAAACCCACTTATAGTGTTCACGGGCCTGGGGTGGTGTGTGTATCAGTCTTTATTTTTTTTTTTCTTTAACCACTACTGTGCGTGGTTCACGTCTGGTGTTTTTTGTGATGCCAGGCAATGCTCAGTTTCCTCCAAATAGCGTTTGAGCCGAGTTAAATTATGAATGTGGGCCTTTCGTCAGCACGCTTGTATTCTTCTGTGCGTAACACACATGTGTGTTGCAATCTGTTGCAACGCCGTGCAGTAACATATAATAAAAACACTAACGCCAGGCCATGTTGGGGAGATGCTTTTCTCAACAACAACTTTATTTTTTCATTTTTTGGGGGAGGTGGGGGCGCAAACACAGTTTTTCATTCTTTGTTTCAAAGATAGTGATAGGATTAAATCAGGGAAGAGCCGAGGGGAGACATTGCAGGAAAGCGAGGAGAGGGTATGAGAACACGCGGCGCTGCTGCTCAACCTGTGGTCTAGGGGGAGCGCTCTATAACCACTCTGCCACAGCACATTGTTATACATTTTTTCAATTTGTCTTTGGTATTTTCATAAATTATCCAAAAATCTTGGGGGGGGGGGGGGTTAAATTAGCAATCTAATAGTCGACTAATCCCTGTACTGGTAGCATCTATAGATACATCATGTATGCACACAACAACATGTCACGTTTTAGCCAAATGTTTATCATTGAAATGTTTATTTTCCCAATAATATCTTCCATTTCAACCATCACCCCCACCCTCTTCCATCTCCACTGGTTGCCCATCCGGTTCCGTATATAATACAAAATGCTCCTGCTCACCTACAAATCCTTCCATGCACTCCCCCCCTGGTCCTCTGGTGCTGGCCTCGTAACCCGGACTAAACTGAAGACATTTCGGGACAGAGCCTTTTCTGTGGCTCACCCCCTCCCTCTGGAACTCCATTCCACCTGATGTTCGCCTCTCCCTATCTCTGGACACATTCAAAACCCCACTCAAGACTCACATTTCACCCTGGCTTTTCCTAATTAGATAGTTGTCACCTGTTTTCATCTTGTTCTTTTTTTTGTTTGTTTTTTTCGTTCTCCTTTTGGTTTGTGTCTTGTAGGGGTGCAACGGATCAAGAGACTCACGGTTTTCGGATCATCGCAAAAAAAAAAAAAAAGAAAACAAAAAAGACAAGACAAAAATAAAAACACAAGTTTGTCTTTTGTTTATTAAAAACTGTTGAATTAAAATACATTAACTCAACTTAAGTGCATTGGGATAATATATGTTTTAAACATAAATAATATTATTAATAACCACATATTATATATTTACAAATGTAATAGACAACAATGTTATTTATTTTCATTTGAACATGTATATGTTGCTGCTCTTATCAAAATCATATTGAATTTCACACTGCCATATTATACTTCATTGTGTGATTCATTGCATTTCTGAACTATTCAGTTGAGAGACACAGATAGACACAGACAGAGACGGAGAGAGAGAGAGACAAAGAGAGGCAGAGAGAGACACAGAGAGAGAGAGGGGGAGAGAGACAGAGAGTGGGGGAGAGAGAGAAGCAGAGAGAGACAGAGAGACCGACAGAGAGAGACAGATAGTGTTGAAATACTCGCGCTACAGCTGTGACCGCTCGCGCACGCACACACGGTCACACAAACTTGTGTGCGTATACACACACACGCTCGCGTACACACACACGCTCGCATACACACACACGCTCGCTATGACAGGCGGATAGTGCCATCGAACAGAACACACTGCCATACGCTCGCGCGCGCGCACACACACACGCACATACACTCGCGTTTCTGCTACACAGGGCTGTATGGGGCAGGGAGAGTCGTGTTTTAAACTGGGGCGCAGCGGAGCGGTGTGCGCCGTGCACGCACACGCACGCGCCTAGTCCGCGGTTCAGGCATGATTCAAACCGTTCCCCCTGTTCCGATCCGAAATTCGGATCAACGTGATCCGTTGCACCCCTAGTGTATTGTAAAGCGACCTTGGGTTTCTTGAAAGGCGCTATATAAAATAAAGTCATTATTATCATTATTATTATTTGTATGTTCGCTGTGAGCAACCACACTGGACATAACATGACCAGGCCAAACCAAACTCATTATAATTAACAAGAAGAGCACGCATCCCAGACTAAAGCAACAGTTTCTAAGCTTTTTACAAGTGGCCAACAAATCTAATTAGGTTGACTGTAACTGTGGGTGCATGGACACAATAGGACAACACCTTGAGCAAGATCTGAAGAGAAAATATACATTTGCATATAACTGTTAGTTAAAAGTAAAAAAAATATTATCCAATATCAAAACCATTCAGAATAGCTTGTGACAGAGAAAACTGTTTTCGCTTCGGGAAAATAGCTCTTCAGATCATTGTGGCCTAACCAAGATACTGATGGAATTCCTTAACAATTATTTTGTTTGCAATTAAGTTGCCTTATTTTGTGTGTTGGAGAAAAAAAGATCTAACACAAGACACAGTGACTGCCAGTTGTTTTGCGATTTCTTTTACGAGCAAACACAATTTGAATGAGGTAATCACGATTAATTATACCTTTTACTACCCAAATAACCATGACACAGTCATTGTTACGTTCAAATACATTGTACAACCAAATAGTCCAATAGGGTTGTTGCACTTGACGTAGCGGCTTGGCGGCGGCAGATATTTTGGTGGTCTCACGTACGGTGATGTATATGTGTACACGTATGGTTGTGGTTCACGCCCATTATATAGGGGCAAATGCAGTGGACGAAGTTGGGCTGCCATCTGCTAGCGATCGATAGCATACTACCATGGATAAATCAATAACAGAAGCCTTTTAAGCTGACAATGTTATGCAAATATCGCTCTCTGCCTGTTCGTCTGACTGCAATGATACCATCATAATGTCTGCCGCCGCCAAGCCGTGACGTCACCATGTAACAGCCCTATTGCAACAATGACAGAAGCAACTACTGAAAACCAGGCCTTGAAAACAAAATGATTTTTAAAACGTTCCGTTCCGAACGGTTCAGGCAGGTCTATTTAACGTTTTCGTTCTCGGAACCGTTCTGCCACCAAAATATTGGTCCTGAGCCGATTCGGAACACAAACATTTTGTTCATGCTTAAAGTTCCTTATATTGTGCAATGTTAACTTTAGATATAGTGTTTATACAACCTATATTTGGTGGACTTCAAAACCTCAGTGTAACTTTATTCACACCATTACATTCACTCGTCTATCCACAAGATGGAGCCCCAGATGCATGGGGCTTGACGACTGACAGTGAAAGTGGGTGGAAATAGTCTTCCAGACAAAGGATATGCTATCATATATAGTGAACGGAAAAAACGTTTTTAACTGGTTTTGTGGATTTCATTTCATTTCATAATGTTCCGTTTCTGTTTGTTTTCGTGTTTGTTCCTCTTAAAATTCTGTAAAATTCCGCTAGTTTTCGTTTTTTCGTTCCTTGAACTGGTTCGGAGACCTGCTGAAAACTGAAAAAATACTAAGAGGTGATACACTTGTTATTCTTGGAGGCATTTTTTTTTTTTCACGTACACAACAATCCCCACACCTGCCTCCAACTTTTACTGTGTGTGGAGGTGTTAGACAGGAGGTGAGGGAGGCAGCCACCAATCAGCTGGAGGACTAGTCTATAAGTCTGTCAACACCGGCATCGCTCCCTTCAGGTGGAAGAAAGATGGACGCCGTAAATCCTTGCCAGAGGGGCCGTCCAATCAATAGGCTTCCTGCTTGGTTGACGGATGTAGCGCCGTTTGTCAGAAGACGTTTGTTGCCCCATGTACCTGCCGCACCCCCCCTACCACAACGCACGTCACCCACTCTGTAATACACAGGAGAAAAACACCCATGGCTCTGCTCATTCAATACCACAATGCTGTGCCCAATGCACTGTGTCTAATAATGACACGGATTTCACCAGTCAATCTCTTTTCAATGTTTGAAGTAATCTATTTAACCCCAATTTTGATGACAGGACACCACCTTCTAGATCACATAGAAAGAAAAGAACTCCGCAGACTAACCTCATTCAAAACTACCCACTTGGTGGCCGAGCGGGTAGAGAGTATGTCCCCCAGACCACAGGTCGAGCAGTGCCTTGGGTTTGCACAACCCCTCCAGCTTTTCTGCAATGTCTCCCCTCGACTCTTCATCCCGGCTTCCGATTTAATTCTGTCGCTGTCTCTCAATAAAAATAGTGAAAAACTGTGCTTGCGCCCCAAAAAATAACTAAAAAAACAAGTGATCCCAAATAGGGATTTAGTGGTCGGCAAGAGAAGCAGAGGAAGACAACCCAAAAGACGGCACGGCAACATCTACGAATGGTCAGGACTTGACCTCCCTCTAGGTCGTCCTCAGACGAGCCTTGCATCGTAGCCTCAAGTCCTCCCGATCCTCCATACATGTGGCCAGTTCGTTGGTGCTATGGACTCCCACGTCCTTCTTGAGCATGTCCACGAATGTTAGGGTGGGGCGTCCTCTGGACCGGTGCCCATGTGTAGGTTCCCATAGCACCAGTTAGCTGGCTGGTAGCTCTTTGTGTCTTTGGGAATGTCCTGCAAGTCTCATTCTCCTTACGGCAAAAAAACGGATTCCACTGTTGCATAGAAGAAGCTAAGTTTGATTTGTCGAGGGAGGTTGGAGCTCCATACACCGGCCATGCGATTCAGGGCCTTCCACGCAAATGCCTTCCAAACTTTTAGATCTTATTCAGTTGAGTTGACCACATGAGCCCAGGTACTTGAAGTCCTTGACTTCTTTCAGATCAGTGCCTTCTGATGTTGTCAGGGGTTGCTGACCTGCCGACCCTAAACAGAATGACACTGGATCGAATCCTCTGGAGGAAGTTGACCCATGTTGGTGCACATTCTGCTACCAGCGGAGAAAGTGAACTATGATGATGTCATCACAAATGCTAATCTTTAATCAGATTCTTGGTTATTGCCATAGAACTTGACAATGATACTTGGATACAGGGATAATATATGTACGATGTACAGAGGCTGTACAGCCGCAGGGGAGAAACAGTTCTTGCGATGTGCAGTTCTGGTTTCTGATTGATCGCAACCCGAAAGGAGCAGAGTGAACAGATGGGAGGAATACGAGGCCATCAACAAATAGTGCGTTCATGGCAATGGAAGCCGTATGCAGATTCGGCATGCGATGGACGCACAATGACTACCGTGCGGTGCTGCTGTCACCACCAGAGTTGGGTGTAATCGGTTATAATAACGGACAGATTACTAACGGATTACTTTTTTGCAACTTTGTTAACCAACGTGTTAGTTGGCTATATCGTCCAAGTTATAATTTTTCGACAGAGATACATTACTCGATACTCGTTACTATGGATACCCATTTTCAAGACACATATGCATACGCTATTATGGAAGCGAATCAAAAATAAATTCTAAACCGTGTGTGTGTGTGTGTGTCTCATGGTGCTGGTGGGATGCGGGGGCAGGGGCGCTGGCTGAATGCGTAAATTTTGACAGAACGCATAAAGCCATCCGCATTCATCAGAGCCGGTCGCCGGTGGGAGCCGGTCGCCTGTGCGACCCTGTGGCGGCTTCTCCGCTGCTTGCCCCAGGCGGGGGTGCACGGGACAGTGGCTCTGGTCGGGCGTCACTTTGGGCTGGCCGCTGGTGGTCGCGGAGGCGAGCAGCTTGTGTGTGTGTGCAGCCGTTGCGCACACATGGAACGTTGTCCTGTGTAATCCGATCGCTTGTATACTGTACATTGATTTGACAGTCACTTACGCTGCATATTAATCCGCTTCAAAATGTATTCTGATCTACTTGAAGTGGATCCTTGGCGGTGCATACCTGAGCACTTTTGAATTTTATTGTAAATCAGGTATGAATCTTATTCTTGATTGGGTTTTATTTTATTGATAATGGAAAGTAATCTAACTCATTACTTGCTTCAATCAGTAATCCAGTAACGTAACGGATTACTTTTTAAGATCAGTAACAAGTAACCTAACGGGATTACTGTTAAATGTAACAATACGCAACTGTGGTCACCACTGATGGAAATCCGGCATAAGAGCCAGTAGCTTGTTGAGAGTCCCATCCCTCCACGTCAGCCTGCGCCCGAGAAGTTACTTGATTAAGGTATAACAACATTAGGCCGGTGAGCATTGACAGCACACTCAGATAATTAGATAGCCTTAGAGGTAACCCAGAGTAGTGTAGAGCTACTGCTCAGCAGGGAACTACCCTGTGGAGTATGGCTGCAACTAACAATTATTTCAATAGTCGATTAGTTGCCGATTAGCAAAACGATTAGTGGACTAATCGGTTTGTTTCCTGTAAAAAAATCCCCAAAATATTGACACAGAAATTAATCTTGTCAGCTTGAAATTTAGTCAATTTTGGCTCATGACATCCAACAAATGTACAACAATTTAGTTACAAATTAACACAAACTGATTACAATTACATTTTACACTAATATTTTGATAGTTTTCTTCATATTTATCTTCTTTCATCAATAACGTTGAATAATTATTCATCATATTGTTTGTTTTCAGAAATTATTAAGTAATATCTCATTTGTGTAAACCAATAGGTGTTGTGTCAGCAAAAAAAACTGCTGAAAATAACATTGATTCAATTCCTTGGCGATTATCGATTATTGCATTTGTCGTTTAATTTCATAATTGAGTAGTCATCGATTAATCGACTAATCATTGAATCCATACTGTGAAGTCAGTCGAGAATAGGCAGACAGTCTAGCACAGAGCACAGCATCATTATATTTCACTACTTATGGATGGTCGGTAGTCCAGACCATTCATAGATGCTGTTGGACTGTGTATTTCCCTCAGATGATTAAATTAATAAATTAATATGTTTGGCAGCCATAGCCTGGTAGTGTTACAGCAGAGAATATGGATTCCCTCCAACACTGAAATTGGCTGCAAACGTTTCATGCGCTCTACACTATTTAATATATGACCCTGGCCACACCTCACCTGCAGCACCCAATTACCAACACTCCAAGTCGGTTACAATTCATTTGGGAAGTGTGATGGACCATAACAATTATGATAATGCTCTTTAAGTTTCCTGATCAATAGCAGAAGTTAAAGGTTTGAGCTTAATGTGCTGCTTTAGTAGCACCGAAAAGATCTATGGAGAGAATAAAATACATAGACAATGAGAACGGTAGAGAGAGCAGCTGGACGATAATGTAAATAGAGTGAGAGAAATGCTGAGGGAGAGAGAGAGAGCACAGAGGAAGGAGAGAGACACAAAGGCTAAAATCAGAGAGAGAACGAGGGAGAGAAAAGGTAGACACAGAGCGGGAGAGAAAGAGAGAGAGAGAGAGACGCAGAGAAAGAAAATAGAGCCGGTATCTCCTGTAATGACGGCGCCTGCACTGATTACAGCTATTCCGACTTTATCGTTGGCGGTGAAGCTCACGGACGATTGGCCTGCACTCCGACAGCGGAACGACGGAGCGTCCGTCACCGTGCACCGGGGAAGGTCACCCGGGGCGAGACGGGAGACAGCTTCATGTGGCGTGAAGCCAAAACGGTTACTCTTTATTTGCATGCACAGTTATTCATGTCGCATTGTTTTGTAACAAGCCTCTGTCGCCGAGCGGTATTTGTTCATTCGTTCGTTCGTTCATCCATCCATTCCCCCGGCCAGTGTGACCGGTTGGAGATGAGCCAGAATTATTCATGGTGTGTGAAGACACACCGTCACACTGCAGGTTGGAGGAGACGACGGGGTGGGTGGCGAGAATGAAAAGCAGATGACTTGGCTCCAGGCACACACTCCTCAGATCTCCGGCCATGTCGTCAGAAGCACTATAGGAATTAATTGAAAGGATGTAGGAATGTGTGTGTTACTGATAAAAAAACATATTCTCCACTGCCATGGTTTAGGGTCATTTGCAGGGATGATGTGGCGGAAGTCTTCATTGGATGTTTTGCTTTGTTTAACTTCGCTGCAGAGCAGAATAATAAAACTAATGTCAATGGAAGAGGAAATGGACCGGCCATGAAATAGAACAGCAGACCTGCTTTTTTCCCCTTCGCCGTTAAAAGTTGATAAAACCCTACTACACATTCATGCAGGATGTCCATTTATGGATTGCTACATTAAAATATGCAGGGGCTGGTATTTTTCTGCTGATAGACCACCCATCAAATACCTTGGGCGGGCATTTTGTCCCGCAAGGTGAAACGCACTTCCTGTGACTGTACATTTCCCTATGTAAAGTGATCATAGTGGACGGAAGTGGCTGAATTTGTCACACAAAATGCACAGTAACCTTTTCAAATCTGCTTAATACAGCTTGCTCTGTGACAAATTACACATCATCCACCGTTTTACATACATATTGATGAAATAGAGGCAAAATCCGACTTGAGGTTACTCACCGATGTGGTCACATGTTCTGCACCAATGAGATGGCTGCTTACTTTGGTAAATCCAACTTGAATGAGTAAATGAATGAGCGTTTGTGGGGCTTATATCTGCACGAGAGCATTTGGGTGTGGAATATCACAGCACAAGTTACCACCATCCCTTAAAAATAATGTGGTAGGTGTGTGCTGCCACCGAATAATATAAAAAAAGACACGGCAGAGACACGGCAAAATGAATGGCACTGGAAGTGACGTTCAGAGTAGAAATTTAACCGGAAAGACCTGCCTGCCAAACTCATCTATACATAAACAGCATATGCAGCTACTGTGGTCACTGTCTGAGACTGGACAAGACTCGACAGGCTGCAGTGTGTTGTCAGAACAAGATAGAAATTAATCGGTGCCCCGCTACCCCCATCCAAGACCCCACACATCAACATCTCACCCCACTTCCCTCTGGCCAGTGCAAAAGGGCTGCATTCTACTACTCCGACCCCTCCCACCCTGGACACTCTCTGTTTGAAGAGGTACCCCTCTTGTAAGAGCCTCCGATCCACTAGGGTCAGAACCTCGCGGCACAGGAAAAGCTTTTTCCCTGCTGCCATACGGCTACTCAACGCCAGGTAGCTCCAGGACCGATTCTCAATCCATGGTCTGAGCAGCGGGCTCGTGCCTCGCGGTCTAATACGCCCCGTTTGTGACGCCAACTCAGCGCCAAGTTCGTTCTCAATCCGTTGCTGGCATCGTGGCCTCGCCGAGTCCTCAAGCTGGCACGCCCCCTACAGCGAGATCACGACGATGCAGTCCTGCGTCGGGGACTAGCTGAAATTTACCCACAATCCTTAGCGCGGACGTGCTCTGGGTTCGACTGGGCAGTCATACGTGCATTCAATGGTTGTGCTGTGTTCTATTGATGCTGTCTTTTCATAATATTAAACCTTGCATACGTGGCTTGGAAAAGTTTGCAAAAGTTGTGCAATTTGGACATTTTGTTGTTGGTTTTTGAGCACTATTAATTT
>OMKY01219398.1:0-12190 GCA_900302395.1 Bregmaceros cantori | reverse complement strand
CCCCACCCATTCCAATGACGTAATCAAGTTAATAAAGCCTGAGTCAAGTCAAAGTCCAAGTCCCAAGGCCTCAAGACTAATTCAAGTCAAGTGTAGTCAAAATTGAATAAAGTCAATTTAAATTTTGAGACATTTCAAAATATTTGGAACTCACATGTCAGCTGCGTTATATTCAAATATTCTTCACAAATTATATCTAAAAATGAGTATTATTTATTAAAAAGAGGATATCTTGTTTCTGGGAAATGTCTAATTTGTTTGGTATCTTAACACATGTTTTTTATTATTATCATCATCATCATTATTATTATTATTATTACTGATTTAACTTTCTAGGAAAATGGCTCAAGTGAATAAAGTCCTATTTAAGTCAGAGTCTTTGGAGTAGTGGATCAAGCATCAATTTCAATAGGGCTGTTGCACGCGACGGCTTGGCGACACGTGCAACGTGCATTTTAGTGGTATGACGTACGTGAAGTATACATACGGGTAAGTCCACTTCACATCCATTATAAAGGGGCAAATACAATGGATGCAGTAAGGCTGTCATCTGCTACTGATTGATAGAATATCACCATGGATAAATCGTTTTTTTTGTATTTGAAGACTTTTAAACAGACAATGTTATGCAAACATCGCTCTCTGCCCGTTCATCTGATACCACCATAATGCGTGCCGTCGCCAAGCCGTGACATCATCATTCAACAGCCCTATCAAGTCATTAATTTTGTAACTGGAGTCTCCACCTCTAGTGTAGCTCATCTCACCAGAGCCAGTTCTCTATGCTCCGCGCCCAGCACCTTCAGCACCACCTTGACCTCCTGATCCTGGTTGGACCCGTAGCTTTGGTCATCGTCCGACTCTTGGCCACCCAACCGCAGTATGCCAGAATAGATGTCAGTCTTGGTGCCATGGCCGAGGTGCTCTCCCTAGACACAGAAGAATCTCTCTTTCAGTACCAAAGGGGGGCATTCACTTTTCGCTGATGTTTGCTTACAAAGGCACCACACCCATTCTGAGTTTGATAATATATTTTAAAACTTTAAAACAAAATCCACCAAATAATCTGTACAAATCAAAATGTGCATACCTCAAACTGCCACAAACTGTCAAATGCAGCCATAAATTATGAAATAGCACTAGACTAGGACGCATTGGGAAAGGACAACCCTTTACATCAATGCAAACAGAGGCCAACATCTACAATATTCACGCATTGCCGGTTGCACAAAAGCGTTCAGCATACCTAACAGGTAAAACAGTAAGACCATCTCACCTGGTCAATCATCCTTGAAGCAATGCAGTCGAAGCTGACTGGGCCCTTCACGGGGTTAATGTTTTGCTCCGCCGCGCGGTTCTTGGTCACCACCAACAAGTTGGAAACCTCTGGAAGAGTCAGCAAGGAGGGAGAGAAGGAGATGCAGAGAGAGGAGTTAGTTTAAACCAACAAGAACGGCTTCTACCCTGCTGCCGTATGGCTATTGAATGACAGGTAGCTCCACTGGCAGCAAACTGCACAAGCCACTGTGTGACCCCATCATAGACACCCAAGATTACTTTTTTCAGCTGACTGCAATGGGCTATTGCAACAAGCCTTGTGTTCTGTGTTTCACTAGTGCCCAAGTCCCCTGCCCCCTGATTTAGTATTACGTTATATACAGTCGTATTCATGCTTTATGTAAAGAAATAATTCAATAAATATTTTATTTCATGGATTTTTGATGGAACTAAACTATGCTCTGCTTCCAATTGATGGAACGGAACAAAGTATATTTTTCTTTTTCTTTCTTTGGTCATTTCCTCTACATGGACACCTTATCTGAGCTGCCATTACAGACTGAGAAAAAATCAGTAACATTCTCAAAAACTCACTGGAGCACTTTGTTCTGATGGCTGCCAGTCAATGAGTTAATATCAAATGTGTTTAATGTATGCTGAGATAGTTAAAAAATAGATCCAGTGCTAACCTCTGGGCTGAGGGGGACAGCATCTCAGCAGGCGGAACTCAATGTGTTCCGTGCGCAGGCTCTGGCCGGTGAGGTGCTCCAGAAGCTCCTTCAGGTAGGGCTTCCATGTGGAGGTGCCGTGCAGACTGTAGCCATTAGGACTCACCTCCACCTGGAAGTTCTTGTACACTGGCACGTGGCGTGACTCCTGCAGGTCATACTGTCCACCACAAAAGAAAAATCTTGATTGCGATGAACATTCTGACACCCGCCAAGGATAAGCAAAACTACTTTTCAGCAGTGTTGGCCGAGATATACAATTTTGTCAAATGAAAATATCACAATGTCGGATACCATTCCCTCACAAAAGAAAAAAATGTATAATAAAATCACATATAAAATGGACATTATGTACAGATATGTTGACCATTTGATGGCAGCAAGGCCCAATGATTTGACTGAGAAGGACACGGGCAGCACGGTGGTGCAGCGGTTAGCACTGTCGTCTCACAGCTAGAAGGTCATGGGTTTGAATCCCGGTCAGGTACTTTCTGTGTGGAGTGTACATGTTCTCCCCATGTCTACATAGGTTTTCTACGGCACCCCGGTTCCCCCCCACCACCAAAAAACATTTTCTAGTTAACCTGCTCCAGTCAGTACCCTCAGAATCTGGAGTTGGCCCCCGGCAGAGGAAATGCAGAGGAAGAATTTCAATGTACATGAATGTATCTGTGACTAAATAAAATACCTTCACCTATTCATGCGTCAAAAACTTCTTTCAGTATACGTTTTGTAGGCAATTAAATGTACATATTTGTTCTGTTTTTATATAGAATTTGGTGTAAAATATTAATGAATAAAATATCAATGAAGTAGTGGTGGGATTATTAACACTTCCAGTCCCAAGTCTCCCATACAGTCAAATGGCACCTTGTTACATACCATTAAAATAACATTGTTGTACACAATTATAAAGGCTAGATCTCGCTCCCTTTCCCCGGCCACCTTTTCTAGCTCATCCGAGGGCATTCAGTGCCAAAGACGCCTTACCGTGTTTTTGTAAATGTAAATCGCGTCTTTGGGTTTCATTGCCAAAAAAGATAGATTGGGTGCAGTACCTCTATCTGCTGCCAGTGGGTGCCATAAGATGAGGGCAACTATCTCTAGTTGGAACTTCTCAACCACTTGCAACAGGTCAGGCTCTTTCCCCACCTGGGTGATGACATTCCATGTCCCCAGAAGTAGCTTCTGGGCCTGACCGATTATGGAATATTGAAGGCCGATACAACAGCCATAATTGAGGAATAAGCACGGCCGATAACTGATATATTGGCCGATCTTTTAAAAAACTAAAATTGGTGGCACTGCATGTAGTATTAATAGTTTGGAAGACTTTGGTCTCGGTTTAAGCAAGGACATTGCGGCCAAATTTCACATTCGACAAATTAAAAACCAAATTCATTGCCCTCTATTTTGATTGCAAAATATTTTAATTCATGATTTCCCTCCCAGTGTGCGAAAACACACACACACAAAGTTAAATACACAAACAGAACAGTACTGTTTATGGCCTACACATCCAAACAATGTCTTTAAACATGTCAATAAGGTTATGGTGCATTGGTTGTTATTGAGAAAGTACTAAAAATGGTGCTGCTTGTAATTCCGCATTAAGTTTCTAACTTAACACAATTAACATTCCCTGTTGGATCAGTGTGGTGTGCGGCACGCAGGGGTTAAAATTAACGGTGACCCGTCGTCCCGGGGACGCAATTAATTGACATGGGGACAAACAATTTTTGGCCTCGGGCCAAAGCGCGATACATACTCAGAATGTTAATAAAACATTTGCATTGCAATTAAGAGTCTTGTACGATTATTTAATGCATGGAAAATCATGTTTCAACAGTCAAAAACCGCAAGGTAGAAAAAAAAATGTTTTATGTTGGGGCAAAACCAAGCAGCTTTATTTAGAGATTTTTAACAACTTTAATGTATTCATACTTCTCAATCGATTTATCAGTAAGACAACTGAAAATGTAAATAAATGTAAAAAGAAAATGCTGAAAATTCGGGACGGTTTCGGGACGGTTGTGAAAAAAGTTAATTTTAACCCCTGATATATGTGCTTCGTAATGCACTCACCCTTAACAGACTGAGCTACTCCAGTGCACAAATTCGGATTATTAGCCTGAAACATTGATATTGCAAATGTTGAACAGCATATATTCGGACGGATCAAAATATGGAAACAATTGCGATTAATCGATTATTGTTATATGTTGGATTTATGATCCATGCAACTAACGATTATTTCAATAGTCGATTAGTTGCCGATTAGGACAAAGCTAAGTCGATTTGGCAAAACAAGAATATTTCCAGGTTCAGACTGATGCGCTCACTTGTAACGTCAATCTTTCTGTACGCTTGTGAGACATGGACCCTAACGGCAAAACTAGAAGAATTCAGGCCACAGAGATTAAATGTTTCCAAAGGGTTTTGGCATCTCATATAGAGAACACATCACCAATGAAAAATTGAAAGCCAGAATAAAACAAGCCTTTTGAACATATGAACATCTGCTATCCACAGTCAAAAACCTGAAACTGAAATGGCACCGACATATCACAAGATCTGAATGACTCTCAAAAACAATCCTTCAAAGCACAGTGCCAGGAGGAAGGAAGAGAGGAAGACAGAGAAAGCGATGGGAAGATAACATTCAAGAGTGGACAATTTGAAGGCTGAGTGGCCAAGGACAGAGAGAGATGGAGAGAGCTGGTTGTGAAGTCTTCAGTGGTGCCCCAACGGTTAGACTGACTATGAGGACAGAGAGAGATGCAGAGAGCTGGTTGTGAAGTCTTCAGTGGTGCCCCAACGGTCAGACAGAATACGAGGACAGAGAGAGATGGACAGGGCTGGTTGCAAAGTCTTCAGCGGTGCCCCAATGGTCAGGCAGACTATGGGAGTGATGATGATGATAGTGATTTAATGAATGTTATTCTACACATATTGTTATTTTTCTGCCTGTGATATGGAAGATACAACGATGGACCCAGCTACCTTCCGGAGTTTAATAAATTCTGTCTCCTTCCCGTGTCCATCTATTTATCTATCCCCAGGATGCAGGCACATGGCTGTTACGGTTCCATCCTCAGCCGTCCGGTTCCCCGCTGGGGAGTGGTCCGGTTCCCTGCTGGGGAGTGGCCCGGGTGAGTTCAGAAGAGCTACGAGCGGTGGGGCGGGGGACGCAGACAAGCGCCACATTGTGCGTCAGCGCCGTGACCAGAGGGGCGCGAGTGGCCGCACAGGCCTGAGAGACCTGGCCCGGAGCAGGACAGCGATGTTCCATGGAACGTGTGCGTGTGTTGTGTGCGTGTCCTTGTGTGTGTGCGTGTTTGTGTGTGTGCCTGTCCTTGTGTGCGCGCGTATTTGTGTGTGTGTGTTGTGTGTGTTGTGTGTGTGCCTCAGAGTGCTGGCCAGAGAACAGACACACACACACACACACTTGCTGACTCAGCTGAGCCTACAGACACCTTCAAAATACAAATGTCCCCTTAATCTGGCCCATACAGATATATAGTCCATTTTGTGTGCTAAATACAGAGGGCTGATATTTTGAAAATGTGATTCGGCGTGATCACATGTTTTTCTGGACCAATGGGATGGCTGCATTCACGCGTAAGTTTGACGAAAATGAGTAAATGGAACGGGTTGCACAGATTATTGAATCATGCGTTAGTGGAGCATAGATCGACACTAAAACATTTGGGTGTGGAATAGTACCACCATTCATCCTATATTCATCCTACATATATATATATATATTCTGACTATGTAAACATGGTGTAAACAGGGATCCGATTGGTAAAAGTCCACGTATACAGGTGAAGCAGATTGTATCCGCCTTAACCAGATCTGAAAATGTGTCCATGTAAACGGGGCTACTGACGTAAAAAGCTCAACTTTCCCCAGGTTTCAAACGGGTCAAGACAAAGCCACATGTCACAGACAGCAGAATGCCTGGTCCTAGTGTTTGTGGATGGTGACCCGGACAACCACAACACAACACGACCTGACGAAGCCTGGTTTACTTGACCAGAGATAAGGCCCCGGGCTCGGCCATTTGAAGCCCTGAAAATCATTCAGAGCTGAAAAGATTTAATTAATCCACAACAACAAAAATACTCTGCAGGTACTGTTAACTCAATTATTGTGAGCGACCGGTATGAGTTTTTTGGACTGATATGTAACCGAAATAGCAAATTCTAGAGCTGTAAAAAAACGAATAAATAAATAAATAAAAGCAAAACATGGAAACAAAAAGCAATGTCAGTCAGTTGTTAACCAGCTTGTTGACAGGATTGGGAAGAAGTTACACATTAGTGTTGTAGTCATTTCCATGGTATCATCATTTAGAACAAGGTGAGTCTTTTTCAGGTGATGCCACATATTGCTGGTGTTATTTTGCTTAGGTTTATTAGACACCTGGCTCATAGAAAGTATATGGATAATGGCACTCACTCAGGACTTTTAAAATGTCATGTTTTCATTGAGATTGTAATCAATATGTAATGTTATATTATAGAGGTAGGAACATTTGGAGGGAAAATGACTAATGTCTAAAAAAATGAATAATTTTAACCGTGTATGTAATTGCAATAATATTGCAGATCCTTCCGTATCGACACGGAAATTCACCGATAGCGATACATCACCGATATGGAAAAATGTCTCTTATCGGTGACCATATATATATCGTTCTGACTCGTCCATTGCGACCAACACAGAATCGTCTGCTGGTCATGTTTGAGGTCTGGACTCTGGATCATCTGTTTGTGGTGTGGAATCCAGCTGCAAGCAAACACACAGAGCAAAATCTGCCCCCTAGTGGCGGAAACAATGTGGTGCTATGCTAAACACGGGAGTGCTTATGGCCCGTGACACCCTGTCATTTGGTCCATGGGGCAATTCCTAAATTTATTAGGATTTAATAACTCCAAGGAACAAAAACATTACGAGACGTATGCAAGGGTTCATGTGGCGCTACAAGAAGTGACGGTCTTAGATTAAGATACTGCGTCCTCCATTTCATCTTTTTTATGAAATAAAAACACACTCGTGTGTCTCCGTGTGTAAGCCTGTGCATGTGTGTGTCTGCCTCCATTCTGCGGGTTAGTTTTTTAATTACACCAAATCATTTGCTATACACGGCAGCTGTTCAAAGTTGAAACAAACAGATGCAGTTTATAGCAAATCATTCGTTAAATTATTTGACTGAAGCTAATCCAAAAATGTGTATAATTATGTATGTATGGTGTGTGTGTGTGAGAGAGAGTGGTAGAGAAAGAGTGAGTGTGTGTGTGTGTGTGTGTGTGTGAATGTGTGAGGGAGAGAGAGAGAAAGAGTGGTAGGGAGAGAGAGAGGGGTAGGGGGAGAGAGAGAGACTGGGGTGGAGTATGCACGCCTTTGTTGGGACCGCTGAGTTAATATGAAATGTATACAATTGAAATAGGCTTTGTTAATTGCGCACCATCCTACATTGTGTGTGCGTGTATATGTGCTGTCAGCAGCAGAGAGAAAATATGGGACAACCAGCGTCCCTTATCAGTTCGAAAACGAAAGGATCGGGAGAATGAGAAAGTGACCGGCCATTTTGAGGCGGACTAATATGCGGCGTAAGTGACTGAAGTCCATGTAAATCATTGGATTAAAACCGATTGCTCCACGCCGCGCAACGCCCACAATCTGCTGCAGACCCCACGACTACCAGTGGCAGCCCACACGTGATGCCCGACCGGACCCCGAACCGAGACAAGCAGCGGAGAAGCGTGAGACACATGGTTTGGATACGATTCTGTAAAATAGCGTATGCATTGGTGTCTTGAATATGGGCAATATAGCAAGTACAAAATATGGGCAATATAGTATCGGGCAACGGATCTCTTCGGACAGCGATTGCCAAGGGAAATTAAGCGGTAGATTATAAAATGGCTCAAAAAGTAATTAGTTACTGTGACGTCCATTGTAATACCGGATTACACCCAACTCTGTGAATAAGTGCTCACAAGTAAATGAAATTCCATTTCTAGTATCTTGAAACCATTAGTCGACTAATCGGTTGGATATTTTCCCTAAAAAAGTCCCGAAAATACTTAGTGTTGAATATATTCATTTGGTCAAATCGAAATTTAGTCAAATTTGGTTCACAAACAACTATTAAGTTCCTTATTGAAACTGCAGACAATAACAATTATTTGGCGATTATCTATTGCATTAGTTGACGATTAATTTCATAATCGTCATAATTAGTCATCGATTAATCGACTAAACGTTGCACCCCTATTATCTACCGATGAACACTTCGAGTGCCATGTAATTGACTGGTCCTGCGAAGTGAATTCAAACAGGATACATCTCATTTATCGCACACAAAGCCGTAGCACACTAGCGCAGAGCGTCTCGTGACGCAACAATAAAGCAATCAAACGGCGTTGTCTGTGAGCCTGACGGGCCTCGCCGGCTGGCGGCCAAGTGCAGACGTGGTATTAATATTGACCTGCACACCGACAAGACGACAGCAGCTCCTCACACACACATACGTCTCCACGGCTGGGTTTTCAATGTTTCATTTCATATTAGATGTGCAACGCAGAGATAAAACTGGTGACGCTAGCCCCGTTTACATGGCAACAAAAAGACTAAATATAATCTGCTTATAAGTGGATCCGATTCAAAAGTGCTCATGTCTACACCTTGACGGATCCGGTTCAAGTGGATCGGAATACATTTTGAAGCGGATTAAAAGAGGTGGTCTACGGCGGTCGGCGATCTGCTTATACGACAAAAGTGTCCATGTATACGGGCAACCGGCCGTTACGGAACGAGCAGCAGAGAGTCGTACTCCAGCGGAACAGCCGGCTGTCTTTCTCTGTCAATCTCTCCCTCCGCGAACAGCCGCGCCCCTCCACCCCAGCGGACCTGAGGGGGGTTCACGATGAATCCGAATATATTATACATATAGATATTAGTGAACGCAGTGTAAATATGGATCCGATTGGTAAGTGTTCATGTATACCGGTGAAGCGGATTATATTTGATCTGCCTAAATTTAATTGGATTCAAGCGCATGGCCTAAAATAGCCACTTTTGACGATCATACAATATTATACACAATCACACGATTAGCAATCACAAGTTGATCACGATTTACGATCATATTGTAAATCATCACAGGCCAGCACATGAGGTCCTGGCTTGGTGGCATCCTGCCGACAGTATACATATACGTGTACAAGTGGTACACCTTACTACTTCACGTCTTATATATTATATCAATGCAAATTCCATGGATATAGGTAGGCTGCCATCTGCTGGCGATTGATAGCATATTACCATGGATAAATCAATAATAGAAGACTTTTAAACAGACAATGTTAAGCAAATGTCGCTCTCTGCCCGTTCGTCTGATTGTGATGATACCAATTACCAGCAAAATGGCTGCCACCGCCAGGCCGCGAAGGTCACCGTGCAACAGCCCTTTTACGAGTTATTCCGTTTGTTGACAAATGTATTATTGATATAGTCTACAATGAATCGACTACTAGTCATCTCACACACAGAAACACACCAACACAAAGAAATGAATAGAGATATATTTCTTACCTGTTGGAGATTGAAGCAACCAGGCGACCAGGGCATGTGAGGGAGAGAGGAAGAGAGAACATATTATATAATATAATGTTTATTATTATAGGTTATAGTCCATTTTAACAGACCACGTCTACATAAGTAGAGTCATTAGTGGATTGATGATAATGGGGCGGTCGCACGGTGACCGCAAGGCTTAGCGGCGGCAGACATTTTGCTGGTATCACGTACGATGAAGCATACGTATAAGTATGGCTAATTGGTATTATTTCCACTTCACGTCCATTATATAGGGGGTGAATACAATGACGTGGTTAAGCTGCCATCTGCTGCCGATTAATAGCATATTACCATGGATGAATAAATAATGGAACTCTTTTAAAAACGGACAATGTTCAGCAAATATCGCTTCCTGCTCGACTGCGATGATACCAGCAAAATGTCTGCTTCCGCCAAGCTGTGACGTCACCATGCAACAGCCCTATTGCAGCTTGCACATTAAGGATGTTTCAGCTTTCAAGTTAATAATGGTTCTGATTTTTCATCATCCAAAAATGGCTGATTAATCCGTTGTGAAAATAATTGTTGAACAATGAAGAACAGCAAATATATTAATCATTCATTTGAATGACAGGAATGTGTTTTTTTTTAAATACCCCCTACCATCTCTGCAGAGAAAAAAAGGGACTTACACCCTTTTGCGTGTTTGGGACTCTATCCTGCACAGATAGGTGGTCAGACTGGCAGGAAAACCAGTTAAAAGGAAGTTGCGGCGTCACCATGCCAACTGGACGCCACTCTCGAAGAAGGTTGCAGAACTGTGACCAAAAGTGTTGAAGTATTAAAAAATAAAAATGTATTCCTGTCAAATTTGAATGAATGCGTAATATATTAGCACATGGTTTGACAGAATAAACACCATTCATAAATGAAGAATTGTGGCCGTTTCCGTAATCGCTCCCTATCCCCCATATAGTGCACTGTATGGGTAGCACGCCCTTTTGTAGTGGTGAATTCTCCATGTACCCTATATAGTGCACTGAAAGTATCCCACAATGCACCGCAAAAAGTAGTGAGCATCGGATGTACCCTAGACGGAGCAATATAACCCATAATGCATTGCAAGACGTTTTAAAAATGATCTAAACGTAATAAAAATGATACAGCGGGAGTAAATAGCGACCGACTGCGGCAAATCGTTATAAATGTAAGTTCTTTTGACTTTTTCTGACGATTGTTGAATTTTATAATTGTATTTTTTATCATTATATTTTATAATAATTTTGACGGCACCATCTGTAGTGTCCGAAATCTCGGCTGTTGCGTGGACTATAAGTGAGTGCACTATGTGGGGATAGGGAGCGATTTCGGACACAGCCAGCGTTTAACCAAGGACTTCCAGATGGTGGCGCTCTCTCACACCTTAGCGATGTAACTGTTTTGTTTTTGCTTAGCGTTGGATTGCAACACCAGAATGCCCAACATTCCAACCACACACAGACCCTTGTGTGTGTGTGCTCGATTACCGAGAAATACAGATTAAATCAATACTACACAGCAACATGAGTAACATGATATGAATGGGGGTGGATGGGGCTCAGTTTGTAGAACAGCTGTTCTAACGACCGGAGGGTGAGTGTAAAAAGGTTGATGGTTCAAAGTACTGATTGACGATATGAGTTTTGTGGCCCGATACAGATAACACATTTTGTAACAGACAGGTAACAGATATGGTGAATTTTAGAGTTGTAAAAAAAAAACCCTGAAACAAAAAGTGCTGTCAACCAGCTTGTTAACAGGGTTGGGAGGAAGTTACGTTTTTTTAGTGTTGTAGTTATTTCCATGGTGATGTCACTGGTGTTCTTTTGATTAGGTCTATTAGACACCTGGCTCATGGAAAGTATATGGAAATGCCACTCACAAACTGCATTTAAATGTCATGTTTATTTCTTTGAGATCGTTATCAATATGTAATGTTGCTTTTATATAGGGGTAAGGGCAGTTGGAGGGAAAATGTCTAATGTCGAAAAAACGACCAGTTTTAAAGTAATGTAATTTCAATAATATTGTAGATTACTCTGTATGGGCAGGGAAATTCACTGATACCGATATTGAAAAATGCCTCAGATCGGGCAATAAATATCGGTGACTGATATATCGGTCTGACTCTAGTCAGACAGTCTCCATGTCAACCCCCACATTGCCAATTAGGGTGTTCACAATTTGGGGGATGTAATTAAAACACTATTAAGATAAGTAATTAATACATCTGTAAACCACAGTCAAAAAACTAAAACGGTACGGACATGTCACGAGATCCCAAGGACTCCCAAAAACAATCCTGCAAGTGGAAGAAGGTGAGAAAGACGAGAGAGCGATGGGAAGATGAGATCCAAGAGTGGACAAGTTGGAGGCTGAGTGACACCATGCAAGTGGCCGAGGACACAGAGAGATGGAGAGGGAGAGACTGTTGCCAAGTCTTCAGTGGCGCCCCAACGGTCAGCCAGACTACAAGAGTGATGATGATGATTAATGAATTACTAAAATATCCACACACAGTTATACGTTAAAAAACGTTTTTGCAAAAACCACAC
>OMKY01219396.1:0-10320 GCA_900302395.1 Bregmaceros cantori | reverse complement strand
CTCCCACTCTCTCTCTCTGTTTCGCTCTCTCTTGCACGCTGTTTCTCTGTCTCTCTTTTTTTCTCTGTCTTTCTCTCTCTTACTCTGTCTCTCTCTCTTTCTCTCTGTCACTCTCAATGTCTCTCCCTCTTTCCCTCTGTCTCTCTCAATCTCTCTCTCTCTCTCTCTCTCTCTCTCTCTCTCTCTCTCTCTCTCTCTCTCTCTCTCTCTCTCTCTCTCTCTCTCTCTCTCTCTCTCTCTCTCTCTCTCTCTCTCTCTCTCTCTCTCTCTCTCTCGTTTTTTCTTTCTTTCTTTCTTTCTCACAGTCTTTCTCTCTCTCCCTCTCTGTTTCTCTCTGTCTCTCTCTGTTTATCTCTATCTCTTTCTGTCTCTCTATTACTCTGTCTCTCTCTCTTTCTCTCTGTCACTCTCAATGTCTCTCCCTCTTTCCCTCTCTCTCTCTCAGTCTCTCCCTGTGTTTCTCTTTCTCCCCCTCTCGCTGTTTCTCTCTCTCTTTTCTCTCTCCCTCTCTATCTCTCTGTGTTTATCGCTGTCTCTCTGTGTTTCTCTTGTTCTGTTTCTCTCCGACTCTCTCCCGCTTTCTCAGTCTCTGTGTCGAACTCTCTGTTCTCTGTTTCTGTTTCTCTGTTTCTCTCTCTCTCTGTGCCAATCTCTCTCTGTTTCTCTGTGTCTGTCTGTCTGTCTCTCTCTTTCTCTCTCTCACTGTCTCTCTCACTTTCTCTCTGTCACTTTCTCTCTGTCTCTGTCTATATCTCTCTCTCTCTTTCTCACCGTCTCTCCCCCCTCTCTCTATGTCTTTTCTGTTTCTCTCTCTCTGTTCCATTCTCTCTCTGTCTCTCTCAAATCAAATATGGCTTTATTGGCATGCTAATGATCATCATACATTGCCAAAGCATACATATAACAAACGGTCGATAAATAGAAAAACAATATGAAGCCTATATACATAACAATGTACACGCTGTATAGTGTATGTAATATACATATGTACAGCATTTCTATCATCTGTAACTGTGTGTTCAAACCAAACGCGCATTGGGCTTCCAGAAAGAATAAATTACATGTAAAGTAAACGGTTAGGAGCTTTAGGAGCGAATTGGGCGTCTTGGGTGAATTGAGCGGCTACGATTCCCCCTTTGCCGCGCCGCGCATGCCGCATCATGTCATGTAGTGCCACGGAGGAGATGACATGCACTACAAACGTTGCCGCCGCAGCACGCCAGGTCTCCCTCTACGGTGGCACCGACTGCATAGGCGATGAAGAAGCTTTTCAAAGTTGGGAGAGTTTGAAAGTGTGGGGAGGAAGAGAAAATTGATCGGGATCCCATGTGTTAGCACGTAATGTTCGCCTGCCATGGTGTGTGTGTGTGTGTTCTGCGCGCGCGGTCGCCCCCCTATTTTTGTGCTGTGTCCTCGCCTCCCTTCCCGCTCCCCGGGAGGCGAAGGAACGGGCAGAGATCGCCCCGCACTCCGCGGACCTCTCCGGGAGCTCCGAAGGGACGGGAGAGGGGGGGTGGTGTGTGGTGGTTGGTGGAGACCCGTGCCTTCACCACTCTGGGAGGAGATGCACCGGCCAGCGCTCCGTTCCCCTGTTTTGCCGCTTAGCTCCGGAGCGCTATCTGATAGCAGCATTACGAGCACCGACTCGAAAAGCAAATGGATAAATGGATAAAATAAAATATTGTTTTTATTAATATTAAAGATTAAACCACAAATTAGTTCCTTTAACGTTACGAGTTGGCACATCCTAGTTAATGCTTTTACTGAACTGGTCAAACGCGGTGACGTGCTTTGATAACTGCATTACCTCGGACACGCCGACTCGGAAAGTAAATGTAACGCAGCATATCATTGTCCGGTCCTGGGGAGCGGACAATAAATAATAAAAAAATGGCACTTTTGCCCCCCAAAAATAGCTTGAAAAAAGATATAACCTTTGCAAAGCAAAGTGTATAGCAGGTGTGTGTCTGTTGCGCTCAGGGGACTGAATTATGTAATGCTCTGTTAGCTGTTTGCAGCTGTCAGCCAGGCAGTGTGGATTGCTGGGTGTGCTGCTGATTTCATGTCAACAAAATGCAAAATGTTGTGAGTGAATATTAGTTTAACTAATATATTTAGTATTGTATGTACTAATGGCATAAGTCCACTGCAAAGTAAAAGAAAATCCAAATCTGAGAGCATTCGGTGGAGTGCTGTAATAATTGTGACAAATATACTGCTACTGCTACTAATGAAATTATGAGACAAGATAGATAGAAGATAGAAGACGATAGAAGGCTAAAAACAATGTTTGGAGTGTGCTCACTGCTCTGTGCTCAATAAGCTGAAAGGTGAAAAGGAACCCCAATCAACAAGTCAATATAAACTGTCACTAAATTATATTTTGTGTCTTATTCAAGACAGATAAAGGTTTTTAAAATACCTCAACAGTTTTAAAAACATGTATCTGTCTTGAATAAGAAACAAATGTAATTTTATGCATTTATGTCAGACAGTATGAACATAGTCAATCTATAAACTGTCACTGCTGCTATGCTTGGTGAAAAGCCCACAGGGATGTCTTGTGGTTGGGGATGACTAAATTAACCACACAATATTCACAAGCTAAAATAAAAGAACATGAATGTGTATTTGTTTTATTTTACATACATTATTATACATCTAACTCATTTCATAACACTGTGGTTAAAGAGGAAAACCAATAGGTCTGAAGACGTCTAGATCGTCTAGTGTGAGTGCATGCAATCCTTGCCAACAATAGATTTGCATAAAATTGCTATGGCTGATAACCGAGTCAGAAGGTATACACTTGGATTAAAATGTGGGCCTCGGGGAGCAATCAGGTGGAGTGAATTGGCACCGGCACGAAGGATAATACACGTGTAACTTCTCTCTGAATCACATAAAGTCCCTGTGGCAGGAGGCATCAGTGCTCAGGGCGTTAGTACAAGTATATCAAGTTGCACAATTTGTACATATTGTTGTATATGATATATGCTGCCATCTTTCTGTCCGTTTGTGGCCTGGTCTGTGAGTATCGGGGTACTGCAAGGCTAGTTTGGGGTTTGGGGTGGGGATGCATAGCCTGTCGAGCCAGAACCAACACATCGTCCATGGATTGCACATTGCTAGACGTTGCATTAGGTCTGGGAAAATCAGGCAGCCGCCGCTCGTCTCTGGGCCGAATCAATCGGATTCAAAAGTATTTGAATCGAAACGTGGGCGGAGTTTGGTATGGGTGATGCGAGAAGTGGGCCGCATCTGTTATAGACACCGCAAGACGTGAGCAGAGTTTGGTTGTCACATCTCCACGGCGCTTGTCCACTGTACTGCACTGTGATTGGATAACACGATATGATTGACACTTTTTTTGGTACGCTTTATCTCGTGCGATGCATGGACAATTCGTTGGTTCTGGCTCGCCAGGCAAGTGCATGCATAGCATGCATGAATAAATAAATAATATTGCTGGGTCTGTGGCGCAGTAGGTTAGACTGCTGCATCCAGCACACTTTCAGTCTTGTGCTTGTTGCTTCCGTTCACATTACACACAGCGATGAGAGTTCGCTTCCCCTCACCGGCATGTGCTGCAAATGCTTTCCCCACTCTCTCTCTCTCTCTCTCTCTCATCCAATTTTCACACTAACACTGGCGATACAAATTTAATAAATAAAGAAATTAGTTATACCTAATTGTTATTCTAAAAACAAAACATTTAACTCTTTCATTGCCAACCATTTTAGCACAAAAATATCTGCACTGATGTTTGATACCTAAAAATATTCTCCACAAATGTTATCTGAACACACAACATAATGTGATAAGGAGTATTGATGTTGCTAAGCAGCGTGATATATTAGTCTTAGCTGGGTTTATTCAGGATTCTTCAGGACAGTGCCCCCCTCTCCGGCTCACTTGGGGGCATGGGTCCTATCCCCTCTCAGATGGCTGGCCAACTCTAACCCCTCTGGGGTTTTCGCTCTCTTGAATGTTTTCGCCCAACCCCTTTTTTAGTGTTTTTTTAGTGTTGCCCTTCAGCCAATGATGTGTTTTCTTTTGTACTGCTTATACAGCTCATACACGATAACATGCTAGCCAGCTGACAGCCTGGCCCACAGACTGCAGCAAAGCCAGGCAATGAGATTATTGCAACTATTTATCGCCTGTTTCACAGCTGTGGATTCTGATGACATCAGCATCTCTAATTTCTAGGGAAAATTTAAATTTTCACATATGTGTTCCCTGTAGGCTGTCGGTGGCAGTCTACTGCGCTCGAAGAGTTGAAAGTCTTGTGAAGAGTAGCATTGAAACCACCATCAACCACTATTTGAAAACTGCAAATAGCTGCAATTTTGCTAGTCTGAGCTTCGTGTAGCCGCCAGCAGGGGAGGAGCCTGTCTGTTGCCGGTGATCTAAATTCCACCCAACGGAAACTATACATCTGTATGGTAAGTGTAAGTGAACAACTTAGAACATTAACACTTTCAGTGCAGAGGACTTCTACAGAAGTCTACCACAAATATATGCTTGTTGCCAAAGACACCCAAAGACTTTATAATTTATATAGCTGACTTACATTATCACTATCAGACGATAATTTTCAAAGTAAAATTCTTTTCAGACTCAGGTAATTTCTCAAAGTAAAAGATTGGCAATGCAAGTTATTTATACACTATAAGTGTTCCACGACCCAGTACGGATCCACAGTCCACTGCTTGAGGACCACCACTTATAGAGTATAAATAAATAAAAAATGTAAATCCTAACCTTTTGGGTTTATTTGCTTCCAAGGCGGCAGCTATACAGACTATACCATCACAGTGCAATGACTCTAGGCTACACACTAAAGATACATGCTTGTTACACATGTGTTATGAGTGTGTGTTTTGTGTGTGAGTGTGTGTGTGTGGGAGTGCACATGCGTGTGTGTGTGTGTGTGTGTGTTGCCAGAACCAGTGGCCATTGTGCCTCCCCCCTCCCATTGCACAGATAGCACCGTAGGTAATCCAGATGCGTGTGATGTCTCGTCCAGCTATCAGTGCATTCACTCGGAACTAATTGGAACTAAAGGAAAACATGACTTTGTACCACAACAACCTTGACTTGAGTGCTGGCGGGGAGGGGCTGCGAGGTGAGAGGCATGTTGTTGTAGGTGCAGGGGGAAATGATGAAGGAGCCAATTTGAAAACACAGCTACATATCGGCCTAAAGGAAGAGGTTACAGTACAATGGAAACCAAGTGAGCAGTAACATGCAACACAACAGGCTGTTGTGTTTGAGTTGATAAAGGAAAAGCAATGCAATTTAACTTAACATGAAAATGTTAGTAATGGGTAATGAGCCATGTTCAATCTGATGTATACAACACACACAAAATGAGATACAATTGTCTTGTGCCAAAGTCTAGCTGTGTCTTTAATAACTGTTTTTTATTTTTTTCCGGCGTCAGCACCATTTTTCCATCTTTATTGGATAGGATTAGTCGGAAACTGGGTTGGAGGGATTGGGGGTAGACACTGCAGACAAGTCGACGAGCGTAGTGAAACTCGCAACACTGCAGACACTGTGGTAGACACAGCGCAACTAACATGAATGGGGTCACGTTAGATGCGGTGTCCATAACCACTCGGCCAATGCGGACCCCAATAACTGGTTATTAATAGTCTATTATTCTTGCAAAGAGTATGGCACAGCTGTTTCATGCGCTTTCAAGCCAACAAGCTCAAAAGTACAAGTTTTTATTGCAGGGTTAGCGGAAAGGGGATGTCCTACATCCAGAAAACATAACGTGGACCCTTTTTTGCAGCTTCCTAATGTGGGACAGTGAGCTGCCTGAGGTGGAACGGTGAAATGTAGTGTTGAACAGTTGAACTTAATGTTAGACACATTGCC
Organism: Bregmaceros cantori; assembly: GCA_900302395.1. NCBI lineage: Eukaryota > Metazoa > Chordata > Actinopteri > Gadiformes > Bregmacerotidae > Bregmaceros > Bregmaceros cantori. The sequence continues at coordinate 4,428 of OMKY01219396.1, read as the reverse complement.
ATAGTTTGCTTTTACCATAGTGCCACTGGTATTCATTCATTTAGGGAGGAGCCAGAGCCTCTGGAACTTAGGTTTCCCACATTGGGCAGTGACCCACTTTAGGGCAATCCATCCTAGTTAATGCCAAATAGGTCTATTGAGAATACTTGCTGGGCAAAGCACTGAGTTAATATAATTGCATTCATATATTTCATATTTAGACAATTACAATCAGTGTAAATACAGCTGATTATGCCATTCCCAGGAAAGCTTATAGATTGATCCTGCTGTGAGTATGTAGACGTTCGGGATTTTCATCATGACATACATAATACACATGCAGTACACATACAATACACATACGGCAGCTACACAGAGCGCTGCGGGGAGCATGTTGCATGTTTGAATTAAGGTCAATGATATGCAAGCTTACTATTATGCAGTGTTTCATTATGTATTACTTCACACTTAGTGGAGAGGCAAATGTGTGACATTTGTTCTCACTCTTTTTTTTCAGATCTGACACCAACCTCAGACAAATGTGCTTTGTGTGCACAGTAGCATGCATTGTATGTGTTTATATTTTGCCTGTATTTTACCACCAAAATATTGAGGGGTAAATATTCAATGAGGCGGATTATTACCTGCAGGTTATGTTTTCAGTCACGTTGGTTGGTCTGTCAGCAGGATGACTGAAATGCACGGATCTGGATGACATTTTGTAGAGTTGTTGGAAATGACAAACGGAACAAGTGATTACATTTTGGTTCATTTACATCATTACCTCCGCCAAGGAGGTAATGTTTTTTTGTCTGTTTGTCTGTCTGTCAGCTGGACATTTATAAATGCAATTAATTACAATACAAGCCTTATATTCTATGAAATATTAAAGTATAGAGAAGGATACAGCAGGAAATAATTAAATATTCAGTTGAAACCAGTCAAGAATAACCAATGCCTCGATTGCAATTACATTGCTGTGGTCTTGCATTTAGCGTGATGAATAAACAATGAAATATATTGTTGGCCTATTCTACTCACTCCCTGCCTTTATCTATGTATCAACAAAAATGACCCAAAGCTTTGTGAGACATTAGCAATCAAAAACGCAGCGTCTTCACTATCAGCAGTTTCAGTCGATAGTAAAAGAGTGGAACAGTTTGTCTAATCAGACCACCGTCACAGAGCTTAACTAACTGTGGCATGATAAGGACCAGTTTTGGCAGAAATTGAAAATAAAGATGACAGCCAGGAGTGCCCTTGTATAATTGCCTGTGTCTGTGCGCTATGTGTCAGCACCCAAACAACATTTCAACAAAATCAAGTTTGAGGAAGGCCAAATTGAAATTCTAATTTGTCTGAGAAGAAGCTCGGGCCATTAGTTTCCCATTTGAAATGTTGTATTGGGGTTATTCAAATGCTGTCTGGCCTGTGTCATCGAGACAACACATTTCTTTCTTTCTTCCTTTCCTTCTTCCTTTATTGTCTATTGGTCCAAATGATAGTGATTTCAGGGGTGCGCGGGAGCCGAGCGGTTCCGCTAGGTTTCCATTGCAGAATGTCTTGTTACCGTCCGTATACGGTCCGTACTGTTGCAGTCCGTATGCCATCCAGTTGGAAAATTGCGGTTTCCATTGTCAACAAATGCTACAGCGTGCGGCGCGTTGGTATTCGAGCGTGAACAAACATAACGCGATAACACCCACTTTTCATGCAGTCTGCCCCATTCAACTGTGCGCTACTTGGGCAAACACCATGCATAATAGTTGCACGTGGCTACGTAAAACCTATTCTACCATCTATGTGTGTGTGTACACACACACACACACACACATACATACATACACGCGCGCACAGGAGGCTGCGACGGCACCGATGTGTCTGCGTGCGTACTGCACTTTCTTGTGTGTGTGTATCTGCGTGCGTACGGGACTGTTGTGCATGTGTGTCTGCATGCGGATGGGCCTGTTGTGTGTGTGTGCGTACTGCACTCTTGTGTGTGTTTACGTTAGGCATGAATGGGCCTTATGGTGGCTTAAAAATTATTTTCCGCTCCGAACGGTTCAGGCAGGCCTATGTTTAACGTTTTCGTTCTCTGAACCGTTCTGCCACCAGAATATTGGTCCTCAACCGGTTCGGAACGCAAACATTCTGTTCGTTCTTAAAGTTCCTTAGATTGTGTAATGTTAAGTTTAGATATAATTAATACCGAATTCTGTTCGTTTTCGGTTTCCGTTTTCGTTCCTTGCCCTGGTGAGATAGCATGACAAAAAAAAAAGAGAAATGATAGCTGGTTTGGCAGACGACAGGCAGGGGTAGTCCATGAATTTTGCAATCACCATGCTTTTTTATCTGACAGCTGGCTGTTTGCTTTTGAGTTCAAAAGAAAATATGCATTTCAAATACAAGAGAAACCATTCCGCTATGTCAATATGTATATCCTCCAACCTGGACTGGCAAAAAAAATCCAATTACTTTGTTTGTCAAGACCTAATTGAAGTCGCGGTGCGCAGCACTGCCCACGTTTTGTAGAGCGAACAATTTATTGCAAATGTGGCCGCTTTCTTTTGTGTGTGTATAAAGAATTAGTTTCGAGGTGGGCCATGATATTTGCATACTGATAGAGCCTGATATAATAAAGTGTCGGAATCTGACCTTTCTATCTTCGTTCAGTTAGATTAAAACATCACAAGCTTGTGTTCAGTGCATGGCACCATTCAAATTCCACAGAAGGTGCCGGTGCATTCCTTGTTTCAATTACTTGATGTATTATAATTGAATTACTTAACTCAATCTAATTGTAGATCGATTTTGATATTTTAATGGCTGAATATACAATTTGGGTATGTTGGCCTTTATTAGTTTTAGTTTGTTGTTTTAATGCATGAAACAAATGTGCGTACAAAGATAAGTTAAAAAGATATAGCCGGTTTGTTTGTGTGTGTGTGTGTGTGTGTGTGTGTGTAAAATCCCTTGCATTTATAAATTAAGGCTACTTATTTTAAATTAATCAGTTCATGATTGAGTCATTGATCTAGCTTGTTGGGGGAGGCCCAATGATCTTACTGGTTTCCCGCAAGGCATTTCTGCCTAACGCACCTCCGCCGATGCCTAATTTTTCCTTTACATCTCTATGCTATGGTTGCGATCGTATTCAAATTTCCATGATTTTTAATGTCTTCGTTTTTATGTTTTGGTGGAAAATGGTGTTATATGAACGTCATATAAAACACGTGTGGTCTCCTGTAAAATGGCTTCTGCTACATGCACATTTGCAACTACAATGGCTTTGAAAAACACATGTAGTAGAAAATACTCCCAAATGGGAAATTATGTACACATTCACACACCCGCGGCGGCGGCGGCTGCCATGAAAGACGCTCAACTAGAATTTTTATATTGATTGCCAAAGTATCAGTGCGTGTAATCCGAGACTCCTGTAATCTAGATTAGAAATTTGGAAATTAAATTGCAAGGGACTATCGTTATTATTTTTTGCAATCTGATCATGTAATCGGATTGCATATAGTCCGTTAGCGCGCCTGTGTGTCTGTGTGTGTCTGTGTGTATACACATTTCACACTTTTAGTATAGGCTCGCATGTGGACCGACGCTGTGAATCTACGCCTTTTATCATTTTTTCCCTCGACGAGCCACCCGCTCGTGCGTCGAATGGACTATCTGACCCCTGCGCGGTTGGTAAGGGCGCTCCTGTTTCCGCGCTATGTTGGGCAGACCACCCACCCCGCGCGCGCACGCTTGTAAAGTGCGCTTCTAGTCCGTGCGCTGGGTTGGGCGGAACACGTGATCACCGCACTTGATAAAGTGAGCTCCTGGTGCCGCGCTGCGCGCACTCCGCTGGCAGACGCTCCACGCAGAGGCGGTTCACATAATGAGAGAAGAGTGACCGAAGAGAAAAAAAATGCCCTAATTGTATTTATTGCATTTACGCGCGGTGTGCACTTTTTCCCCCACATATACAATGAAAAGAATAGTGGTGGCACGTGGAGACGATTTAGCTGCGATTTCAATGACATCGCTCACGTTTCAGGAGTTGGAGTAAGGATCGACGCTGCACTGATTGCCGTCCGTGGAGTAGCAGAGGGAATAATGTGAGGTATTATCTTATATTAATTTTCTATTGCATCTACGCGTCTTGTGTGTGTGTGTGTGTGTGTGTGAGCCTGCACGTCTGTATGTTTGCGCTTGTGAGGAGCTATTTTATTATACTAAGTACAATAGTAATGAAATTACTGCATTGTATTATTTAATTTTAATTTTATTTAATATATAATGTTACGACGGCAGGATTAAAATGAACTAATTTGCTTATTGAATAATAGCGTGTGTGTGTGTGTGTGTGTGTGTATAAAATATTACTCCATTATATACTAAGAGGTGTTTATTATGCCCCCCCATCTCCACCCCTCTCTCTTTGCCTGTGTGTGT
>OMKY01219395.1:0-13253 GCA_900302395.1 Bregmaceros cantori | reverse complement strand
GTGTTTGTGGGCTGCGCCGCACGTATGTCATATTCATAAAATACAAATTGATTCCAGTTTGTTCGTTTTCATAATTCAGTTTTAGTGTTCATGTAGATTGTGTGTGTGTGTGTGTGTGTGTGTGTGTGAAGCAGGGACTGCGTTAAAATAATAAACAGGGGACCCTGTTTTTGTGCACATGCTGTGTGTGTGGCTCCATGCTGCATGCGCACATCTATGTATTAGTTGCGCATGGTTTACATGCATGCCTGTGTCATGTGTGTGTTTGTGTGTGTATGTGTGTGTACATGCATGCATGCATGCCTGTGTGTATATGTTTGTGTGTATTCTTACATGCCTGTGTGTGTGTATGAGTGTGTCTGCATGCATGCCTGTGGTGTGTGTGTGTGTGTTTGTGTGTGTGTGCATGCATGCCTGTGTGTGCATGTGTGTGTGTGCATGTGTATGCATGCATGCCTGTGTGTGTATATGTATGTGTTGGTGAGTGTGTATGCATGCATGCCCGTGTGTATGTTTGTGCATACATGCGCACCTGTGGATATATGTTTGTGCACTTATGTGTGTGTGTGTGTGTGTAATAAGCATTTTGTAATCCATGCTTGTCCTGTATCCACAATCTCTATCCTCGAAGGTAGCAACAGAGGTTCTCATGCTAGCATGTTGTGTGTCATGTTCGTACACAGGAAACACATCACTCCATAACATTGTGGAAAAAAAGAGAAAAAGAGAAGAAAAAAAATGAAAGAAAGAAATGTTTGCTGTTGCTCTTTTCTCTAATTCTGTCTCTTTGTCTTCCCAGGGTGAGGTGAGGGTTCTACTTTAGGCAAGTTCGGGAGGTTTGGCTGTAATGCCCCATGATTTGTTCACCCTGAAAGAAACCATAGAGTAAGAATATATTAACTACAGAAACCTGGCTGGGGGCCGTGTGCAGATTTCAATTCTGACCTGAGATCAGCAGGAGATGCATCAACGTTTCACTTACAAGATAGTACAGATATACAGAGTTGGGGAGTAATTACATTTCATATTACAATGATCAGATATAAAAGTAGCTTCCGTCCCTTTACTTATATTTCAAAATATGTTACAGTTACTGTTGCATTTTCCTACTGCATGCACTTTTTTTTTAAAAAGTCATAAAATCATGGTTGTAACTCATAAATGTGCATGTAGCACTTTCAAAGTAAACCCGCGCAGGCCACTGCTTCGCACCAAAAACATTTTACAAGTAAATCTTATAAGTGGAATGTGATCCTCTTACTTTTAAAAATGGTTCATGGTATGGTACTGTGCTGATATAAAAGTACTAGTTTTGAAGCCAACAATGATTTTTTTTAAGCCACGACCTTGCAATAATAAAAAAAAATGCAATTTCATATTCATTGAATAGCGGGTGCAAATCCATGGGGCATTACTTGAACAACTGTAAACGAGGCCGGGAAATAATAAGATAGCGTCAAAAAATATTAACTGGTAATTAATTACTGACTATTTCTCCTTCTTTAGCACTACTTTCATGGCAATTCCACAGAGAGAGAAAGAGTGTAAGAGAGAGAGCAATGGAGTGAGGGAGAGAGAGAGAGAGAGAGAGAGAGAGAGAGAGAGAATGAGGCGATAACATGAGTAATAAAAAAATGAAAATAAAACGACGCTTAAAGCAAAGTACATTTTATTCACACAAATTCAATAAGATATATAACAACCGTTTGGTCCATAAATATTTAAGCAGGGGATAGATTCTATACACCATCTTCTGTATCAAGAAACAGGGGAACATGGACACGTACTGTACTATTAACACGGAGAGATCAATATATACGTCTTGGCCTGTCTTGGCCGGGCCAAACTATTTTTCCCCAAAGAGTGCACAAAATGCTTTCCGTGACATCACTGCCCCACCGCGCCCTCTCCCTCTCTCTTCTTGTATTTTTTCTTTTCTTTTTGTCTTTCGACAAAACGCTTCTTCTCAACACCCATAGAAAGATCTTCAGAAATAAGATGAAAAACTGTAGAAAACTAGTGAGGCTTCAGAACTTTGTTGTGAGCCCCTGAACAGAGAACATGGATATCCTGAATTTCACACTCTCTCTCTCTCTCTTTCTCTCTTTCTCTCTCTCTTTCTCTCCTTCCGTTCATCACATTAAGGCACATCGTAGAACTGAGTATTTTTTTCTTTTACTTCAGCAAAGATAGATTGAGACTTCCAGTTTTGCTCTACAGTAACAACTAAAAAATCTGGATGCATGAAATGAAATACATGAATCCCCGCCCTTCCACCAGTTTCTGTTTCTCTAACTTCAGTCAGGATTTTAAAAAATCTTGGCTTGGCAAAAACTTGGGTGAAATTTTTAAATTTAATTTTATGCAAAATGATTTGCTGTGGCTGTTCAACTCATAACATAGCCTGAAACCGCACTGAAATAAAATGTATTTTATACATTTGGAACACTTAAATGTATTCATTGAAATTATTTGGTTACGTAATTTTTAAAGCAAAGCAAAAATATGAATACCCTTTTAGAAAAAAGTCATAATTACATTTTAAATGCAAATATTTTAATGTTTTTGCTTGTTGTATACATAATTGAGTGATTGAGTGGATTCTGGTTGTATTATGAGTTGAACTGTTGCTGTTCTGAGCAAATCATTTGATGGAAATGATCTATTTGAAATTTGTGGTGACTTACTCGCCATCAGGTTTAGGCTGTTTATTTTATCCATATTACTGGGCCCCGTGTGCATACTATTACTGTTTCTATTTGTATCATTCTTTTATTCTCCTTTCCTAGAATTATATTTCCTTCGTGCTCCGTTGGTCTGCAGGTATGTTGTGTTCTTAGCGTGTGCTCGAACGAGACGAGGCAATAAAAATGACTCTGATTCCAATTGTGAAAATCGAAGCGGAGCGACTGCGGGCAGGATTTGGTTTTGGCTTTTTAACAGGACTCGCCCGATGAAGTCATCGGCTTTCCCTGTGTTTTTCTCCGCCAATCGTCAAAGAGGCTTAGCTTCCCCCCGTTAGCCACAGTTGTGTACACACACACACACACTTAGACACACACACAGTATCTCCTTTTTAGACGACTAAATATTCCGACCCATTTCAGTAACAGTAAAGTATTGTCATTGGCCACAGCTAACAGCACGGGTAGCTGTTGACGGTAACAGTTATCATTTTGGTCACAAACTCCATTTTCACATTTTATCGACAGGGTCCGTGTTAAGTCGGGGACGAGAGAGCGGGGAGAAGCAGACTTGTAGCATACTTGGCGGTGAGGGCTAAACGAGGCGCGCACTGCGAGACTAACCCACAGGCACAAGACTGTATGGGTGGGGGGTTGCAGCGGTATGAACGACTGTGCCAAAGAGCAGAACAGACTGAATTTAATTAGATTGCAGATCAGATCATCAGATTGTAAAAACGATAATAATTGAAAGATGTAATCCAGTTGATCTAGCTTGGGATAGAGGATTACATTCACTCTTACTCCCAGTGATTAAAAAAATATTTCAAATCAAGGTCATTGTTATAACTAAGTATAGGTTCAGACACAGCCACATTTTGAAAACATTAAATCTCTTTTTTTTTTTTTTTTTAAGTTATTTTTTCCGGTGTCAGCGCCGTTTTTCCATCTTTATTGGATAGGATTAGTTGGAAACTGGGTTGAAGAGATCAGGGGTAGACATTGCAGACAAGTCGACGAGCGTAGTCGAACTCGCGACACTGCGGACGCTGCGGTAGACACAGTGCCACTAACATGAATGGGGTCACGTTAGGTGCGGTGTCCATAACCACTCGGCCAACGCGGACCCCTCTTTTTTGTTATTTAAGTAATGGAACGAAACTGCGTACTTTACTCTATTGTTGTGGCGAGTGCGTCATTTATAAATAACGATACGCATTAAGCTAATAAAGCTAACAGTTGCTGTGCTAAATGCTAACCCTGCTCTTTTGAGTTTGATTCAAATTAGATTACATCAGAACACATTGCTGCACCGACGTCATCTGGCCAGCAGGAGAATGTGTGTGTGTGACCGTCACGCTGCTCCGAACAGACCAAAGGATTGCAAATAGACATGACACAACTAATACAATACCCTGCTAGCTTATGGATCAAAGTTTACTGTAATCGTTTGACTGCAGTGGCCATTTGTGTGTGTATACATAAGGCTGAGTAGGAACAGATTAGAGTGGATTGCCATAATATGGGCCATGTTTTGCAGATTCCTAATGTGGGACAGTCAGTCGCCTAATGAAGGGCAGTGAAATGTAGTGTACAGTTGAACTTAATGTTAAAACATTAACATAGTTTGCTTTAACCATAGTTTCGCTGACATTCATTAGTTTAGGGAGGAGCCAGAGACACTAGAGCTTAGGTGTCCCACATTGGGCAGTGGCCCACATTATGGCAATCCACCCTACATTTAATGGTACGTTTTTACCAGACTAGAGTGAGTTAGAGTGAGTTAGTTATTTGAATGATGATCTGAACACTAGAATCTGTCAGTTTTACTTTTCACAAGTTGTAACGTCAATTTTATTGATAATTATTTCATCTAATAAAATGTAGATGTGATTATTTGTGGCCCGGGTGGTTATAGTATTACTATCACAGGAGAGGGTTCAGAAATGACAAGTTTTCAGCACTTTCTGTTTTTAACGGCGATCATGTGCCGCTGAGGGGAAGGGCAGGAGCGTATATTTCAAATTTACCAACTATTAACTCTGTCACGTCTCAAAGCAGATCCAAAAACTATTCAAATCTGATTTGACATTCTGCAATTGTTAAAGCCTGCAAATGATCCTCAGAAACATTCTCCAGCTGTGTTTTTAACAAAAGACTCCAGAAAGCAAAACCAAGGATATAAAAACATGTTTTTTTAAATGGTGTTTTTTTACCTTTAATTTGGACAGTGCGAACATAGTGCATAAAAATACAGGTTTCTGCAGTTAAACCAACATTGACTTTCCCTTCAAATTCAAATTATTTTAAATAGGGGTCATTTTTCACGTATAAAATCAATTGTAGAAATTAAAACTCCATTCAAAATATATTGTTTTTTTCCAATTTCGTGAAGGTGGAGGAGGCAGTGGGAGGGAAGGGAGCATCCGAATGTTTGGGGGGAAAAAAAAAACAATAAAAATAATGTCTACCCCCCCTCCATCCAGAATGCTACGCAGAGAGCAAAGAATGGTTCCCTTGCCTTTTTAATGGAGCCTGTTGGTTCTGCTGCGGTTTACTGTCCAAGATGGAGCCCGTGAGCACAGCAACCGCACCCTCTCTCCACACACCCACTCGCTGGACGCTTTAAAGGGTCGATTTAAAACAAAAAAAAATACAACAACGTTACATTAAAACATAAAGGTCCCAAAAAATAGAACACAGAGTGGTGGGAGGTGGTGTGGGATTTTTTTTTAAATAAATAAAAATAAACAGGGGGGGGGGAGTTTTCGTTAGAAAAGGTTTGTCAAGGTAGTTTGTGAGGGGCTCCCCGAGTCATGGCTGTCCAGACTAGAGGTGACTGAAGTGACGACGGTGATCGACGGGTTCGACAGTTCTGTTAGTGTGGCGCCGCTGCCGGGGGGGCTCAGCGCCCCGGGGTCGGACGAGGGGGGCGGGAGAGAGGTGCCGTCCGCCTTATCCACGCCCCCGTTCTCCTGACGCAAAACGTTCCTTCGGAATTTGGCTCGCGCGTTTTGGAACCACACCTGAAAAACCAACCCCAGGACGGCTTTTAAGTTTTTTTATGTTGCATGAATTAGGAGGAAGAGGTCAAAGTTCAAATCAACGCTGAAATGTGTTAGATAGTGTCTTAGTTATTATCAGCTTGAAAGAAAGATTTCCAATGTTACTCTTTAGGGTTAATAATACTATTACAAGTGATTGTCCATGTACACATTTTGCAACAATTCTACTAAAATGCTACCAAACTACAACATGACCAACTTCATCAGGCTCTTTTCAAAGGAAAAATGGAAACTTTTTCAATAATAATGTAACAAATGAACAACATAAGGTCAACATAAAGAGGTTGATGGGGAAGTGATCGATGGGAACAGAAGGGAAACAGGTGCGTTTGATTGGTTTACTATCATGACCACTCGGCTAACATAGTGGACTTTGTACAACACAGGGAGCGAGGGCTAAGGATGGCCACTAAAGTCCATTATGTATAATTTAATAATGACAGTCGAGTAAGTACGTTTTAAATGTCAGTTTGCATAAATGGTATACAAAATACAAGAAAATCTAGAAAAATCATTTAACTTAAGCTAATTTAAGCTAAATGAGTCTCAAGGAATGTTGTGCGAAAAGTAAATAGCAAATAAAGTTATTTGTATAACTGTAATATTTGTTTTGGGGGAAGTTATGCATTAGAGTCTCTGGTGTATGTGATACTGTAATGCCTTTTCATTCGTTAACATTTCAACACACTACACAGTAAATGTATATCGGCAGTCTTGTGTAGTAAATAAGTACTCACCTACTAGACTTGCACGCTGTTTGGAGATATCTGTGCTTGACTCAAGTTTATTTATTTTTTTTAAATCAAAGTAAATTTACGTTGAATACTCCAGACTAAAACGATACTTTATTTATTTGAAGTGAAAATAAGTGAGACGTTGTGCTTTGATATATGATATATGATTTGATTTGTACAACACTGTGTGTCAAATCAAATCAAACTTTATTTATATAGCACCTTTCACGCAGAGTCAGACTATTCTGGGATACTGGCTTTCTGAACACCTTTTATGCTGCCTTCACTATTTTTTTCTTTTTACCTGGTTATTTAACACATGACCAATGAAATATATTATAGCTGCATGTATTAGAAAAATACTTTATTGTAGATTAGTGGCTTTAAACATACTGTGCACAGCGTTGCTGCTGACTGTAACTGAGACAAGGTGCAATTTAGTCAAAGCTGTGAGCAGAACGTGACACTCAGGATTTCAAATAAAGCAGCCTATGGAAATACAATTGCACTGGATCAACATTTTCTAGAGGGTGTTAAATGTGTAGATTCAAGAGAATTTCTCGCGTATCCTGCAGCCGTGTTAGCAGCGTCGGCAGCGATGGGCAGTAACGCATTACATTTACTCTCTTACAGTTTTGGGGGTACTTTTTTACTTTTGGAGTACATTTTTCACAAGTTAATTTCTACTTGTATTCATGTAAATTTGAGGTGAAAAAAACTACTTTTTACTGAGATGTCAGCTACTTTTGCTACTCGTTACATTAACTTGGTCTTTATTGACACCCGTTGGGAACTTTGGGCGCATATGTTGGCGTCATATCTCTCTACCTCTCGGGTGCTCTCTCACTTGGTCTTTCTCTCTTTCGCTCTCTCTCTCTCTCTGGCTTTCTCTGTCTCTTGGTCTCCCTCTCGGGCGCTTTCGCTCTCTCTTTCTCTCTCTCTCTCTCCGTCCCTCTCTCTCTCTCCCACTCTCTCTCTCTCCGTCCCTCTCTCTCTCTGGCTCTCTCGGTCTATATCTCTCTATATCATCTATTTATCAAATGTATTTTGAAAAGAGAATTTGTCCTAATTTAGTTTATTTTTTTACTGAAAGTTACTCAGTAATTTCGCCACTTAAGTAACTTTTTTGTGGAGTACTTTTTTACTTTTACTTGAGTAACTATTTGGATGACTACTTTTTACTTTTACTTGTGTAATTTTTGCTGAGGTAACAATACTTTCTGTGACACTGTGGGACACAGAGTTTTACAGTGATGTCCACTAAAGTCTTACCAAATATTCAGTACAGAATTCACGTACGTATAACAGTGTATATTATAAATAAAGGCTTCTCTTCTTTCTATTACATATTTTTCCACATAACAGATGTCTTTTTGTCAGGGGGCCATTGCCGGAGTGGTTATGGACACCGCACCTAATGCACCCCCATTTATGTTAATGGTGCTCTATCTACTGCAACGTCCGTGTCGTGAGTTCTCCTCCCCTCGTCGACTTGCCTGCGATGTCTACTCCCTCTCTTCAACACAGTTTCTGACTAATCCTAATCCATTAAATACGTTTTTGAAAAATGGAGACAGTTTAAGGATTGCGTGATGTTGGGGAGGACTTTGAGAGACTCTTTGCTGTCCACCCCTACCATAAAAGCTAAAAATATACAGCAAAGCGTTTTTACATTTTAGTGATGGCAGTCTTGGCTACGGCATTCCTGAATCCACTGGATCTTCACGATGAAAGTTCACTGAACTTCTTAGGGTGAGTAAATAGTATAATTGTCTTTTAAAAAATAATATTTGAATAATTAACAATGTTTTTCCATCTTTTTTGGATTAAGTCGGAAATCGTGTTGAAGAGATCAGCTGTAGACATCGCAGACAAGCCGATAAGGTGAGGAGAACTCGCTCCACTACGGAAACTGCGATTTAAAGCCAGAGCGCCATTACTATGAATGGAGGTGCGTTAGGTGCGGCGCTAACGAGTGCTTGTCTTTGATGGCTCTTATACGGCTGGGAAGAGCTCAGGGAGCGACATGGGCCCACAGCATCACTGGACCCGCTGCCGGCATGCTGCGTTTGTTGTGCTAAGCGGTATAATCCCGGCTTTCTACGGGCGCCGCTCTCCTGCATACAAAGTCCACTAGCTATCACCAGTCAACGGGGGGCGTCGGGGAGCTGTCTTACCTGCAGGACTCGCTTGGTGAGGCCGGTCTTCTGGGCCAGCTGTTTCAGGTCCTTGGCGTCCGGGTTGTGGTTGATGGCGAAGTAGGACTTCATGGTCCGCAGCTGGTGGTGCTTGAAGGAGGTGCGCATCCGCTTGGTCTTCTGGGAGGGGGGGTAGGCCCCCTGCTCACGATCCAGGTGCTCCCCGTCGTTCTCGTTGCAGCCTGCAGGGTGCGGAAAGGGTTCAAAGTCAGAGTCTCACAGATGTAGAGGAACAAGGAAATGTAGTTGTTCATTTTCTTATTTTCAGAATCAAAAGCAGAATACTTTTGTTAAGTTAATTTAACTGCCCTCGGCGCTGTTTTTCCATCTTTATTAGATAGGATTAGTCGGAAAACTGTGTTGAAGAGATCGGGGCTAGACATTACGGACAAGCTGACGAGGGGAGGAGAACTCACAGCACTGCAGGCGCTGTGGTCCATAACATCCATAACCATTCTGCCAACAACACCCTTTTTTCAAGTTAATTTTTCACCCCAGTTTACTCATTTCATCGACACTGTTAGTGTGAAAGGGGGACGAGAGAGCGGGGACGAGCGGACCTGACCAATCTCGCAGCACCGTGCATGCTGTGAACTAAGCCACTAGCTCAAGACTATGTATGGGGCTGGATGGAGTGGTCTAACCAGAATGATAAGTAATAATCGCGCAAAATAATAAAGATGTAACAAGCCACAGAATGATAAAAAGGGAAGATGATAAGCATATATATATATATATATTTTTTTTTCTTTTCTTTTTTTGTATGTGTGTGTACTCCGCAAAAAAGTTACTTAAGTAGTGAAAGTACTGAGTAACTGGGACAAATTCTTGTTACAATCCCTGAAAATATATATATATATTTGCAATATTGATATATAGATAGATAGATGATACAGAAAGATAGAGACCGAGAGGGAGAGAAAGAGAGGGAGAGAGCCCGAGAGAGAGACCGAGAGGGAGAGAGAGAGCGAGAGAGAAAGACCGAGACAGACCGCCTGAGAGGGAGAGAAAGATATTACGCCAACATATGTGTACAACTGTTCCCAGTGGGTGTCGCTAAAGGCCAAGTTGTAACGAGTAGCGAATTGCTGACATCTCAGTAATTGTTTTTTTTTCACCTCAAATTTACTGGAGTAAAAGAAGAAAGTAACTTGTAACGGAGTAAATGTAATGCTTTACTGCCCTTCTCTGAATAAGACGTTAGGAGAAGTTGTATTATAGTAGGTTTGCTGGGCAGGTTTGACTCTCTGAAATATTAAAGTTATGTTTGGCAGCTGAAGTTATCACTTGCCAAGCATTTAAGAATATATAAAGTTGAAAATGCAACCATTCATACAAAGTAGAGATTTTCTTTGTTATACTATAAATGGTTTTACTTGAGTAACTATATGGATGACTACTTTTTACTTTTACTTGAGTAATTTTTTGCTGAGGTAACAATACTTTTACTTAAGTATTTTTTTATGGCCACTCTTCCCATATCTGCCTATAGCAGCGCCAAGAAAGTCAAAGACAATTCAATCATTAATCGAATAATCAAATAATAATGCATTATTTTGACATTCCTAGTCTGTTCGCTCTCTGTCTGAAAAAACAGAATGTCATTTATTTCCACTTGGGGAATGATGAAGAAAGTATATCTCTATCTATCTGTCTGTCTGTCTGTCTGTCTGTCTATCTGTCTCTCTATCTATCTATCTAGCTATCTATCTGTCTGTCTATCTGTTTGTATCCATATTTCTAGCCTGGATTGTGCTAATGTGGAACACCTAAGCTCCTCCCTAAACTAATGAATGTCAGTGAAACTATGGTAAATGCAAACTATAGTAATGTGTCTAACAGTAAGTTCAACTGTTCAACACTACATTTCACTGTTCCACATTAGGCAATCAACTGTCCCATGTTCGGAAGTTACAGAAAATGGCCCACATTAGGGCAATCCACCCTATCTATCTTTCATCTGTCTATCTATATACTGCTCACATGTCCAACCATATCCAGACATAAGTGCTCACACTAGCACATGTCGAAAGCATTTTCAAACTGATTTAGACCATATCAGACTAGTTAACAAATCACCCATAAAGCAGCCACGTTACACAGACAGTTAACGGCTAAAATGCTTCATTATTAGATTATTAACCTTGTATTTAGTCAGTGTAGACATTTATTAGAAGAATGTTGTGCTTTTAACACTATTTAATAAGAGTGTTTACTGTGTAATTAATTATAAGAGCTAGCGTAGGAAACATAGATTACACACTAAGGACATTATTGGGGTAATGACTCACTATAGTAACAAGTTACAGTTTACTAATAATCACTAACAATCTCACAAACACACACACTCATAGGCACAATATATTAACAAATACTCACTTCAATATGTAATGAAACTAGGAAGCTACGTAGTCACTTATTTTAATGGTTGGGGCTATACTTTTTAAAGGTAATCCCAGTAACAAGTTAAAGTAGATTATTTTGAAATTAAACTTGGATTGCTGTCCAAAATGTTTACTTTTTAATTTTAATTTCCTTAAATGAATGGATTTGGATTCGGTCACAATAAATATAAGCAGTGTGTTTTCCAGTGACGCCAGTAACTTGAATAGGTACAGTAACTGTAACAGTAACTAAATTACTTTTTTTTACTCCGAAGTCATTTTAGTAAGCGCCATTTTGTATTTAATAGACAGGGTTAGTTTCGACAGTGTGACGAGAGAGATCGAGGGGAGGAGCACTCGCGACGCTGCTCGTGCCTGTGAAATAAAGTCACACGTGCCAGACGTGTGCTGCATGAGTGCGGGTGTCTTACCGACTGCGCCACAGAGCCAGAACAGTTGCTCCGATGTTTGCCCCTTTTTTCGAGGTAACTTACATTTTTGAAACATTTTTGTTCGCTACTTATGTAAAGTTGAATTTTAAATCAATCCCAGTTCCAATAAAGTTACTAGTTGGTCGAACTATAGTTTCCTTTTGGCTGGGACCCTACCTTATAATGAAAAGTAACTAAGGGTAACTAAATCACTAAACTCGGTAAAATAAAGTAGTCAGTAATCTAACTTAGCTACTTTCAGGGGGGTAGTCGCTAATCAAATGCATCTAAATGTAGTCCCCCAATGAACAAACAACAGGAAAAAAGCAGGTCAATTACATGCTTTTGAAAGGTTAATTTTCATTTCATAAGTATTAACAACATATCACAATATTATTAGTATTGCACATTCATATATCGTGTTGTCGTTTCGCCTCATGCGTTCTCATGTGTAGGCCTAAATTTAACGATTTTTCGTCTGTTTGTTTTCTGTTCCTTTCGTTTTCTTTCAAAATGTCCACGTTTCGTCTCTGGCGGAGGCGACGCATTATGACACACCTTGTAACAATTACAATCAATGTGGTGTGTTGGCTAATAATGTATAAAACAACCGCTGCTCAAATTAACGGCGCAGGTTTTAATAACTGACTGACTGACTGCACACCTACCATCGTCACAAACCTCGAAGTTGTGACGCAGTTTATGTACAATATGAGGTTACATCACTTCAAAATGAAAATAATTCGTTTTGTAGATGATAATTCCAGGGTGTCTAAAACTAGAAAAATCAAAATATGAAAATATCACGTAATATAAAATAGAGCCCCCTCCCGCACAAATATGGATTTATTGGGTTATCAATTTCACCTATACGTGAATATAATGGACGCACTGCACACGAATAGAGGCGCACGTAAAAAAAAATTAGTGATTACACGCAGAAAGATGTTTTTAAATTGTAAATTACGTTAAATTGCAAATGGTGTTAAATCGCACGAGATTGAAAATTGGAAAACAATAAACTACAACAGCCTACAACAGAAGGCCTGTGTAGTGATAGGCTACTTCAATAGACAGTGCAGATTGAAGATTAGGTGTGAATGCAAGACACTTGAAGCTGACAGTATCGATTAGAAATATTACGGCGGGCTGGCTGCATGTGTGTATATATAGAAACCACGCGCCACAATGCGTTTTGTTCCATGTCCTTCTAGAAGTTTACCATCGCCCACTAGGGGTCTCTGCTGCCATAAACACCAGCTTTACTGCCCACAGGCTTTAACGGGCTGCGCGCTGTCGTATTGAAACATAAATACATCTAAAATAGAAATGCGAATAATAATAATTAAAAAAAGAAAACGTTTGTTTTTCCAGTGTCTGGGGATCTGGGCCTGCGTGGTGCCGAACACGTGAACACATACACGAGTTGATTTTGTTCTGCATTTAATGTTCTATTGTCACATTGTTTAAAATGTGTTTGAAAAGTGTGTGTGCGTCTGTGTGTGTGTATGTTTGTGTGTTGTGTGTGTGTGTGTGTGTGTGTGTGTGCGTGTGCGTAGTGTATGCCCACAAACACACACATCCCCCCACACACACACACAAAAATGCGAGCTTGCACATAAGCACACATATCCCCACGCGCACACAGCACAGACACACAGACACACACACACACACTCGCATCTAAAAGCAAGCACGGAGATTTTAAGATTTAGTTGCGTGCAGTAATGTGTGTGTGTGTGTGTGTGTGTGTGTGT
>OMKY01219394.1:0-11240 GCA_900302395.1 Bregmaceros cantori | reverse complement strand
GACAGACGAGGAAGTGAATGTAATGTTTTAAATCCAGCTTTCACGTTAATACAGTTGCACTGAAGTTTGAAAGTCCACCAAATATATTTTGCATTAACTATATACGAAACTCAATATTGCACAAAATTAGGAACTTAAGAAAGAACAAAATTTTTGCGTTCCGAACCGGTTCAGGACTGATATTTTGGTGGCGGAACGGTTCCGAGAACGAAAACGTTAAAGATAGGCCTGGCTGAACCGTTCAGAACGGAACATTTGAAAAATAATTTTGTTTTCAAGCCCTGGTCTGCACACAACCTACACAACCTGAATTTGGAGTATCCATTTAATTAAAAAAAAAAAAAAAAAATTAGCATTGTTTTTCACATATGCATTGGATCAATTCACAGGGTAAAAAAAAAAATTATAAAACATTGATGTTTCCCTTAAAAATCCTGCAACAAGATGATTGATGGGTCTGTTAGTAATTTTACATGTTTCATTTTGGTATCCAGTGACAACTCGGACGTAGTACCTAAACTAGTGCATTTTAAAAGCCTCTGTTGTCTTCCCGGGTCTACATGCATTTTTCTCAATCGTCCAATGCGTGCACTGGTCCTCTTTGGGAATGGGACGCCAGTCTGTATTGTCTGTGGGCAGTAGGCACAGTGGAATATTTTCATTTTTGTATTTTCAAAAAAAAAAAATTTAGCTTCAAGGATGTTGTTTTCTAATATTAGAGAGCACGACGTCAACCCTGGTCTGCAATAGCAATTGTGTCCAAGCAGAACGGAAAGAAAAAAAAAAGTTAGAAGTTAGCTTGTGCCAGTTGTTTTCCTAGTGTTAGTTTTTTCCAGATCCCAGATCACCGTCAGTGCGGAAAATATACATACATGTACACAATGTACATACATGTACACAATGTACATACATGTACACAATGTGTGAGTGTGTGTGTGAACAAAAATAAACAAAACAAAATGAAACACACAACAATGTGCTTGTTCTATTGTTACATTATTTCAGTTACAAATAATATTTTGTTTAAATCTGCTTGTTCAACGTTGATGAGATAATCAGACCTGCTTATATAGTTGCTCATTTGCTCTCTAATATTTTAAAACTTTTTTTTTGTTTTTTCCGACGACTCCACTTTTTCGGTCTCTCTGGGCGAGGACGACCTCACACTAGAATCATTCCCTTTTCCTCAGGACGATGTAGATGAGTCCACTAATAAGAGACAGCGGGAACGCCACCCAGGCCAAGACATAGGCATAGCCATAGTCTGCTTGTGTGTCCGGACGCATCACTGTGTAGATGATGGCGCCGCACATCACGAACAAGCCTGCGAAGGAGAGAGACAATAGAGAGGGAGAGAGAGAGGAACAAGAGAGGCGGAGGGTAGAGATGTATGTATTAATAATACAGTATTACAATCAGGGCTTTGAATCAATATTTTTTCCCAATCGGTTTGTTCCGAACAGAAACAGAATTATAACGTTTCCGGTTATGAGTTCCACCAATAAATTGACGTTCCCGAACCGGTTAGAACAAGTAAATATTGTTCCCGGAACGGTTAATTGTGTTCCTGTCAGCTTGGCACAAGTTGTGCCAAGCGGTGTTTCAATTTAAGTCGACAATCGTCGCGGGCGCAGCTGGGAAGGCGCAAGGCGGGAGAGACTGGCGGAGCAGTGGACGCCGGACAGCCGCGCTGGGCATTCGGCGCCGCAATGGGGGCAGGCGGCCGGGTAGGCAAGGCGCACGGCAGTGTTTAAACAAAAACTTTGAAGAACAAAATAAAACCGGTATTAACCGGTTACCATTATTTTCAAATAACTGTTCCTGTTCCGGAACATAAAAAAATAATAAAGTTTCCGGTTTTGTTTCTGTTCCCTAGAAAATACAAAAAGTTCCTGGTTTCCGTTTTCGCTCCTTTAACGATGTGTTGGGTGTATCACAATGAAGCGACCCTTTTCTAGCAAAGTCATATTAAATGTCCATTTGGAAATATTTATAATGCTTTTAAATAATCTCTATCCTTAAACATTATTTGATCCTCATCTCCTCCTCTAAATAGCTTTATTCCTAATGGATCTCTTATGATGCCTTTCCCCTATATGCCCAACGATTTCGGTCATTGGCAGAGATGGCAAAAGTACCCAGATTTCCTACTTGAGTAAGAGTAAAATACATTAGTAAAAAAACAACTTGAGTAAGACTACAAAGTACTGATCCAAATATCTACTTGAGTAAAGTTAAGAGTACAGCCTGAAAGTTGTACTCAAAAAGTATTTTTGAAAGTAAAAAGTACAGACTCTAAAATGTACTCTAAAAATAAAATTGTATGTAAAATGCATTTTTTTCAAGGTTAGTTTGTCAATGTTATTGTTTAATTAATGACTAACAACCTAACCTAATTTAGTTTATATCTCGGGACTAAATGAAAACCACTTATTAACTTAATAACTGGGACTGTACTCGGTGCATCAGCGCCCCCTACTGACTCATACTATACATCTTATCCTACCCTGTCAATGCAAAAAAAAAAGTAACGGGCCTGTTTTGGTAAGACTGAGTAGAAGTACAGATATTTTTGTTAAAAATGTACTCAGTACAGAAAAAGTACTTCTAAAAGTACAGATACTTGAAAATGTTACTTAAGTACAGTACTTGAGAATTTGTACTTTGTTACTTGCCATCTCTGGTCATTAGGCATACAGGGATACATGAGTAAAATGACGTAGGGACTCGGGAGTAATAATATGTATGTCTCTTTATCTGTACCTAGACAGACACACACTAACCAGAGCCAAACATATATCCATTTAGATTTGAAAAAAACAAAAACTAAGGTACATTAAATAATGTTTTTTCCCCACAAATACACACAGGTTGCGTTTCCCAGAGAGACTGCAGCTAATATGATGAACGCTTTCCCAAACAGACGGAATGATAGCCTAGATTCCCTACAGAACTGATTGAAAAGGTGCCTCTTCCATGAAGACCTGAAAATAACGACATAAATATAAATTAAACAAACAACTATGTAAATATGAAGAACATCTTCTCTCCACTGTGTTTAAAAAACGGTGGTTAGAACTTATCACCAAACATTTTGTTGTATGTGGCAATAAACATATGCTTTATAAGACTTAGACGAGTTTGCGGGGTACTTCCGGTCTCTGAACGTCACGTCCGGTGTCATTTAGTTTGCTGTGTTTTTGGAAATTCGACATGTCTATTCGGTGGTAACACACACCTACAGGGTTATTTAAAACGTATGGTGGTAACTTGCAGTGTGTTATTAACACCCAAATGCCCTTGTGTGGATCTGTGACCCACAAACGCATGATTTAATAATCAGTGCAACTCGTTCCATTTTCTCATTCCTTTTGGAAGAACTAGTAGAAGCAGCCAGCCCATTAGCCCAGAAGAACATGTGACCACTCGGTGAGTAACTTTAAGACGGATTTTGACTGTATTTCATCAATTTTCTATACAAAATTATGAATGGAGCGAGTGGTGTGATGTGTAACTGGTCACAGAGCGACACCTACTGGTCGGATTTTTAACTGGCGTGTGTTTTGTGTGCTCAGACTTCTGTCCAGTACCAGAGTTGGCATAGGCACCAGAAGTGCCCTGCAGAAGCGCGGGACAAAATTACTCCCCCCAGTGTTTCGCATGTAAACTCCTCTATAGATGTCGTTGGTGCTCAAATGATTAAAGGTGCTATTTTTCTGGAAGAAATACTAAGTAATAGTTTATTTTATCATTATTATATCATACATACATATACATATATATATATCATATACTGGTTAATTAACAGTTGTATATAATATTATGTTTATATAATGTGTTGTGTTTTTTATGTTTCATGAAGGCTCTGGATGGTATTTTTAACTAAATTACAAATGCACCTTTAATAGTACTGAGTTAAGGGCACTTGCAATGTCATGTTTATTTTGCCAAACTTTGAATCAGGGACACAAGCAGACAACCAAGACAGAGGTTGTGTCCGAAATCGCTCTCTCTATATAGTGCACTATACGGGGCGCACGCCATTTTGTAGGGGTGTCCGAAATCTCCATGTACCCTATATAGTGAAAGTATATAGGGTACTGAAAGTATCCCACAATGCACCGCAAAAAGTAGTGAGCATCGATGTAGCAATATAGCCCACAATGCGTAATAATAATGCGAGATATGTTAAAACCGAAACTGACCTAAACTCCAAAAAAATGGTGCGTCGGGAGTAAATACCGACCGACTGTGACAAATAGTTAGTAATACTGACATTTTGTGATGATTGTTGAATTTTATAATCATATTTTTTATAATTATATTTTATAATAATAATTGGGCGCTGCCGACTCTAATGTCTGAAATATCGACTGTTGCTGTTGAGTGTACTATAAGTGAGTACACTACATGGGGACTGGGGAGTAGGGAGTAGGGGGATAGGGGCCAATTTCGGACACAGCCAGAGATGCTGAGCAATGGATGGCTAATGGATTGCACGCAATGGTTCGCCACATTCTGCGCTAGTTTTAGTTTAGAATTTGAGTTTGCCTGAGCTTATGCTGTGACAGTGCAGCTGAATTCCAACAGGTGTGTTGTTGATACCTGTTTACATTGCAAGTGTGGACCAGGGTTATTAACAGGGCTCCGAACCGGTTCAAGGAACGAAAATGAAAACCGGAAACAAACAGAATTTTGCTGAATTTTACAAGGAGTGGAAACGGAAACGAAAAAAGATTTCTTCAACATTACGAAATCCACAAAACTGGTTAAAAGCATTTTGTCATCAAGCCCCATGCATCTGGGGCTCCATCTTGTGGACAGACAAGGAAATGAATGTAATGATGTTTTAAACCCGGGTTTCGCATTAATACAGTTGTACTGAAGTTTCAAAGTCCACCAAATATATTCTGTATAAACCATATCTAACTTTAACATTGTACAATATAAGGAACTTTAAGAACGAACCAAATTTTTTGCGTCCCGAACCGGTTCAGGACCGATATTTTGGTGGCGGAACGGTTCCGAGAACGAAAACGTTAAACATAGACCTGCCTGAACCGTTCAGAACAGAACATTTAAAAAATATTTTAGTTTTCAAGCCCTGGTTATTAATTGACATTTTTTGGTTCCAACTGTGCACTGCAGACAGACACAACACCAACTGATCCTAATTAGTGGAGCTTTCCAGTCAGGTTGATCAGCCAACACCTGTTTGTGGTGCACATGTAGAGCTAAAATATGGCAGGATTTCTGGAATTGGATTTGCTATTTGTATAATGCCTGGGCGCTTAGTATTATATCTCCAATGCACGGTTTTGCCCAAAAATACTAATTGCGGTTTTTCCACCTTTGCGATTAATTGCGGTTTTTTTTTATTTTTTTTTCTTAATTACAATTAATACAGTGTACAGACACATAGCAAACATAGCAACATATTTTCAGAGGCAGGTAGCAGGTGCAGCAGCATCGAATGCCCGACACGAGCGTCAAGTCGTCAACATATGTTTAACAAAACGGAACGAACGCACAAGCAAGACAGCTATAACACACACACACAGACACAGAAATACGTTAAAGGCAGGAGCGTGCATGGAGATTTTTTTAAAGACAGGAGACAAGAAACTGCGATTAAAACCGCAACCCTCGCGGTCTAATAACCGCAAGGGGGCGCACCTACTTAACATAACCTACTTTTGCAGGTTATGTTCAGCCTTATATTTTTCTGACATTAAATACCAATCCTCCCATGTCTCAATTGACTTTTTTCATCTGCTTTATCAGCAGTCACTCCCCATTGCCCCTGTTGTTTGTTTGTCTTCGATGTGTCTAATTAAAACCATGGATTTGAGTTTTTTAAAATTAAATCTAAAATCTAAAGATTAATTAAAAACATTAGACTATCCTCTGAAGTGGGGGTGGTGGTGGAGACTGCATAACTTCAGCCCTGTGTCTACTGCCAGAATAAACCGCACCTAATCTGCCCTGCACGTGCTCCAGTGGGCCGCGCCAACTCCTCTTAGCTCACAGCAACAGCTCGGGCGTCACAATTTGCGTCACTGAAGATGAAGATTTAAACAAGAAAATCTCCAAACTTCTTTTTTTTTTTTGCTTTTAGAACACTTTGTTCTTCTAGTGGAATATGAGTCGAGAATAAATAGATACTTGCAATGAGAGGCATGATAAAAACAGACGGAACATAAACATAGGAAGAATTATTGCGTCTTTCACTTAAAGCAGCAATTTGCAACTTTCTGGGTATTATTAACCAGTGTTCTAATCTAGGTCACCACACTGGCTTCATTCAGTATCAAATAGATGAATAAAGACACCATAGCATTTCTATTCTTGCGACTAGATTCTATAGGAAACATAATGAGAAGGAGAACAGAGGAAAGACTGAATGCATATTTAATGCTCTAACCATCGGCAATTCAAATGTTTTTTTTGGCAGTATTAGTAAAAGTAGGCGTCTTCTATCAAATCGTTGCATAGTCGAACTTTCATTTTACTATTATTACTTTTTTTTCATTAACTGTGAGTGTGCTCTGTGGTCACAGACCAACGATATCCTCGACTCCATGCCATACAGAACTGATGAAAAGGGTGCCCGAAATAAGACATAAAGCTGCATAACGTTGGATAAATAATTTAGTCAGGAGTCGACACAGTGCTAGGAGGCGTGCTCTTGGAATTGAACTTATTACTGAGATTAAATAGGGACTTTCACTAACACCTTCAACTTTGGTGTCATTAACTCACCAGAGAGAATCACTCCCTCTCTGGAGCAAGGGAAATGCATTGCATTGCATTGCATATGCATTTATTTTCAAGTCAGTAAGTTCTCATGAACATACATTTACTATTGTGCTGTTTTGTGACATGTTGTTAGAGTAGGTTTGGAGCTTGCTCTAAGGTTTGGAGCTTGCTGTAAGTTTTACAATTGGAACATGGAATCGTCATTACACTCCAGCAAACTCAACTAACGAGGACATGAAAATGTTCATGGAGGTGTGAGAGAAAGTGGAGTGGAACCAGGGGCGCAGGAAGTGGGGTGCTCCGGGTGCTCCAGCACCCCCCTCTAAGTGGACAACAGACGCAACGCACGTTGTATTTTTTCCCTAGCTGGCTTAATCAATTCACTTATACAATATACATGTGAATGTCTCAATAAATATAAGCTCATAGCCAGACAGCTATTTCTCAGTTATTGGTTCAGTCTCATGAGTGTTTGGTGCCGCTATTTTAAGCGCTATCTGGTGTTATGACAAGTAATGAAGTACAAATACTCAAGTACTGTACTTAAGTAGCATTTTCAAGTATCTGTACTTTTTTCTGTGATTATTTTTTACTTGTACTGAGTATGCTGAATGTATTTTACTCTTACTCAAGTAAGAAATCCCGGTACTTTTGCCATCTCTGAACATTCTACAGCATATTTTCAACTTCAGATCAGTACAAATTTCTTCCACTGAATATTATTTGCGACTGAAAGGGTTTCACCAATGGACAGCATCCATAGAAACGTTTTAAAGACTTGAACAAAAAAGTTGCTCCACTCCACCTAATCTCCCAAAGCACACAAACGCTTCTTCATTCCCCTTGTCATCTGTCTTTAGTCAGTTTCTCCGCACCACACCCACACCACCACGCTAGACTCCCAGGGTGTATATACATATGCTAAACTAGAAACACTCAGAGATTGCAAACCTGCGCCTAAACCCCACCCCCTAAACCTAATCCCTAAACCTAACTTCTAAACCTAACCTCTAAACCTAATCCCCTAAACCTAACTTCTAAACCTAACCCCTAAATCTAATCCCTAAACCTAACCCCTAAACCTAACCCCTAAACCTAATCCCTAAACCTAACCCTTAAACCTAACCCCTAAACCTAGTCTAACCTGAACAAATAAAAACAAAAAAAACACAATTTGCAGGTTGAAAAAAAAAAAAAGATTCAAAGAACTGCTTGCGACTTGATTCGAACTCTGGGCGCTGCCGTAAGCGTCGGGCGTGCTGCCGCTGTGCTATAAAGGTGATGCACAGTTTGGGAGCAGACGACCTAAAGTTGCTGTCGGCAGTGCGTCTGCCACGTTTTAATTCCGAAGCGTAAATGGCACCGCCGGTCAAAAATGCCATCGGCCGTTTGGGAGACTAAATGCACCTCGGGCGCAGCTGCGGGAGAACAGGGCCACGCGTACACCCGTTAATATCAAATCAAACTATATTTATATAGCACTTTTCATGCAGAGCAATGCTACTTATAGGCTACGGAAATGCACCAAAATTTAATCACTTCTTCTTTCTTTCCTCATTTCCAACAACTCTGGAAAATTTCATCCAGATCCGTGCTCAACCTTTTCAATTATCGAGGGGACAAACCAACACGGGTGTAAACATAATCTGCTCCATAGGCTCCGCACCAGCGCAGATAATAACTCTTACATATTCTGAGTCCTGGCAATTATAAGGTTATTGAAGCATTAGGGGGGATACATACCAAGCATGCATTAACGATAAGTAACAAAAATTTTTGTTGGTGAATAATACCAAAATTCAAAATGAAGAACAGTAACAATAGTCCAGCTGCTTGATTTTGCCTAACAATAAATCCCAATTAAAATCTGGATTTTACATTCCAGTTGCACTGTTCTCAAGAAAAGAAAAAAAATCATTATTGAATAAATTCAATGTCAATAAAAATATTTTTCACATATATTTTGTGTCACAAACGTGCAGTATCCCTATTTGTGGTGAAGCGCAGCCTTGGACATAGAATACTAACCACCTTTTTAAAGTAAATCTTTTTTTTTTAGCAGGTTGAGAAGCTGAATGAAATGCAGTTTTTGTCATACTAAATTGCACACTAAATCCACGAACAAAACGTTTTCTTGAGATACTCCAAACAAAATAATCAGATTTCAATTTCCAACCAATTAATCTGACGACACTGGACGCCCTGGAGTAAATTGCGTCACATCCAAGAGCTGTGACTCCCCGCCCTAAGTTCATCGCCTGCCTGCCAAAATAAACCACACCAGCACGTGCTAGCGCTACGCTACACTCATACTCTGCCCCGCCTCCTTCCTCCCTCAACAACCCATCCCTTCGCCCTCACCCCAGCGCGACACACCCACGACCCGGTGATGTCATCACCATCGTCACTGTTATACTCACTGGCCAGGATCTGGAAGATGGCGGTAAAGAAGAATCTTCCACCCTTGACCAGTCTGAACAGCTGGTAGAGGAAAGCCACCAGTGAGAAGAAGCAGAAGAGAACCGACAGGACCATGAGGGCCTGCACAGCTTGGATCCAGTCTGGAGGGAAGAGGGGCCAGGGGATCGGGGACCACAACCAGAAGCAGTTAGTGGGACTGTGGTTCTAGTCCACCGTTTTCTGAAGATCTGAGGAACTTAAAGCTAGAAACACATGCTTTTCAGCAGTACCATGACAATATGGAACATTGAGATATAGCTCAATTGAGGTCATTCTTCTTTCACTTCTTAGGGCAATGGTCTAAATAAGCATGCAAGACAGTAATGATAATTCATGAGCAATGTATTGTTAAAGCCTGTAAAAGCACACAATTACGATTAGGTTGGTGGCTAGCTTTTATAGCTGAGGAACACAACACAATTGTTCCGAAATGTACTCCAAACGATGCATAAGACAGCATGTTGACAGCAAAATGGTACAGAACACATTGAATTAAGTAAATCTTAATGCTAGCCATATGTCATATATTTATGTAAGAGTGGATTCAAATATATCAGAAATAATTTGTAATATCAACCAGTTTCCTTTCCTGCTTTGCAGAAAGTGAAGTTCAGAAGAATATACACTCTGGGCTGAGACACCCAAGCAAAACAAATAACGGGAATGCTATTTCTGTACAGTGGTAGACAGACAGATTTAACCATGGACATGTCAAAATATTGTCATATCAATAAAAGTCCTGCCTGGAAATGGAGACAAAAACAACACGATTGTACTGCAAAATCATCCAAACCACAATCCACTAAAGTTGTATAACTTCAGTTCAATCACATGTCACATCTCTTTTCTACATGCCATTTTCATTCTTCCATCATCATATAAACACACATTATATGTTGCTAGAGTGTGTGTGGTTAACCATTGATAATTGACATTAAAACGCATGAGGAACCACACCAACCTTCATTGCTTGCTGGCAAACAGTGGTAGCCGCCATTGAGGATGCTACATCTGTACCACAAATCTGTGGTGCCGCCGCCCCCTACAGTCCACGTCTGTTCAGTACAACAACAGAACAAGAGCCACACAAGTTCACTGGAAGAAGCGAGCTAGCTGTTGCAGCATCTCACAGTACATAGGATAGTAATATATACTAATAATATTATTGCAAGTAGACATGTGGACAAAGGGAGAAAATATGTATGAAAGCACACTTAATGAAACTAATAATTGGGATTCCAGAAAAAAACGTATTTGCATCCCACAATAACTATGGTTGGTGGCGAAAGGAATGGGAAGTGATTGGTTTAACACTAGTCAATGGCTTGTTTGGTGCAAATACAGAATAATGAATGCACATATAGTGGAATGATTGACTGTGGATATCAAGGCAGTGGGAACTAGAGGCGCTTAAGGAACGGCACCGCTCATTATGTAAAGATGAAATTGGTTTTAATTACGAGATCCTTCGTGCAATTCCGATATCACCTGACGCCGTGGAGAAACGCATGTGTGTGTCTAAGAATACGTTAGAAAACTGAGTTTGAAAACTTACGTTCGCTGCTGTGGAAACGAATAAAAGCACCAGAATGATGAGGTGCAACACCAGAACCCCGAGGAGAATGAGCAGCATGGTGGATCTGCAACACACAGGACGCGGCAGCGAATGAAAACGAGGCACAAGAATGCAGCCTCAAACAATGGCCACTGGGAGTCGCTGTTCCCTCGGACGACGCTGACCGCAATGTTTACTTGAGTTTGAAAAGTGTCCTCTTACACCCAGACGTGAATGCGTGACGGATCGTTTCAATTTTGTCCTAGTCGAACTTCTCGGACCGGAGTAAACGGATTAATCTCGTAGCGTACCAACAACTGAACGAAAACTATACACTTGTCGCCCAGCAGCCATCATAATAACGCTCACAATTAAAGTTCAGCACACACACACACACACACACACACATATATATATATATATATATATATATATATATATATATATATATATATATATACACACA